>BQNB010017043.1:37966-67738 GCA_026074375.1 Tanacetum coccineum | reverse complement strand
AGGATTTTATAAAACTTATGTACTCACTTGACCTTGATGTTGCAAATAAGGATAGGACGCGCTTGTGTTAATTTCAATTACCCCTTAGCGATCAAGCTAGTAATTGGCTTAAACGTCTTCATGCAGGAAGACGTTCTTTCTAAAAAATAATCTTCTTTCAACCCAGCTTAGAATTGCCAACCAAGCTAACTGAAGCTCTTTCCAAAAGACCTTCTTCAGTTTTTGTACCGCTGTATAAACTGAAGTGAAGATACTTTCCAATCTTCTAAGGACCTGAAGAGCTAACGCTGAAGAACCTTCAGCGACTCAAACTAAAAGACTTCAGCTTGAGAAATACTTAGGGGATTTTATGTTTAAATCTACTAAAAGACTAAAGGGCTCAGAAACTGAACCCATCAATCTTCTCCTATTTGAATATACAAATAGCCTAAGTTAAAATCAGTTGTAAGTGAGTAAAACAACTTCTTCTTATACAACTGATATAAATTAAACAGTATAAAATGATAACCATTCATTCTAAGTTTCATTACATTACATTTACAAAAGATAAAGTTATTACAAACGGTTTCCATTCTACTGCCTTAGCTGCTCAACAAACCTCTTCTTCATGCTGAACTTGATGACTTGTGTTTCTTTGTTGACCTGGAATGGTCTTTTAAGTCACTGGTTCTTTTTCTTTTCTTGTATGCTAACTCATTTAGCTCATTCAGAGGATCTTGTTCTTTGAGTGGTTTGTTGAAGTCAATATTTTTAGCTCTTTTTAGTTTTAACAAGGTATTCCATTCTTGTCTTTATCAATCCATATATGGTTTTCCATCCTTTTTCTTTTCTATCAGGACAAGCTTGTACAACCTTTCTCCATTCAGCCAAATGTAAGTCACTGACTTTGAAATTTACAATGACTTCATTTGTACCATCTTCCGTATATACTTTCAGTGAGACATGGTCCTTTTGTGCAAGAACATCACAGTTTATGATCTTTGAGCTTTTTCTTATTTTTAGCATCTTATCACAATATTTATCAAATAGTAACTTCTTGTTGTGGTATTGTTCCACCATATAATTGCCCAAAAGATCAACTAATTCATTTTTCAAGTTTGTTTCTGCATCCTTGGTGGTGTTCTTCTCCCCCTCAGCAGGTGAAGCAGATGCTTGACCTACTGAAGGAACATTATTGTGTGCAGCTCCTGAGGTATTTTCCATAATAGTGGCAAACCTATTCAAGGTATCAGTAACCTTGCTCAATAGACTTGGAAGGGGATCCAAAGTCTTAAGCTTTTCCTGAACTAAAGATACTTGACTTGGTAAAGCTTGAAACTCCGTGGAAATTCCCATTCAATATTCTTCAGTTCAACAACCTAGGATGAAAGACTAGAGATAGTGAAAGTGAATGTCTTCAGTTTTGTTGAAATTTCTTTTAAGTCCCCAGGTAGCTCGATTTCCATGTCTTAAACATGCTTCTTTAGCTCTTTAATATCTCCAGAAAATTCAGTGAATTTTGATGGGATTTCTTTTAGTGCGTTTGGTAAGCAGCTGGCAAAGTCATGTGATGCTAAGAGCTTGGATAATTAAGGTTTTAAAGAGGTTACCAGAAGATCAGTAAGCTATATGATGTCTGGATATGATGGCCTAGCCTTTAGTGAGGCAACTTCAGCTTTTTTCATTTATTGTTCCAACTCATCCTTCTAGGACTGAAGTAATTGAACTTGAGCCATTAACTCTTATATTTGAGCTGATTTTGGAGATGGAGGATGTGGGATTGAAGTGTCTTTAGGTACATCATGAGAAGTAGCATGAGTGTCATCTTTTTCAACATCCTTTTCTTCACTCTCATCTGAAATAATGATAGGCTCATCTTGTAGGGAGTTAAAAGTAAAGAAGGCAGATCTCGTGTCTTTCAAGAGATCTGATAAATCCTCCAGCTTTATTTTCTTTGAAATTTCATCAGCTCTAGACTCCTTATTTGTACCTGAATCAGTGTGGGAAGTTTTTAATCCATCTTCAGCAAATTTGGTCTGATCTACAAGAACACTTGGATTAGTCCCTGGAAATATGTGATCAATTTAATTGTTTTTTTATTCTTTCATCCATACCCTGTTATGCAGGTATGGAATCATTAGGAGCAGAATTTCTAGGATCAGCTTTAGTTGTGGAATCTGCTAAAGCATCATGTCCAGATGCAGACTCAGAGTGCAAATGAAAGAAGCTAAATAAATAGGTTCAATAAGAATTAAATGTAGACATGCCACTATTGAGCTGAGGGTGGGATCCTTCTTCATTGGTGGCCTATAAAGATGTTGGGCCACCAGCTTCTTATTGTGCTTCTTTATGCATTTCACCAACCACTAGTTTAGGAGGTGAAGGATGGCTTGGGCTTTTGTCCTTGGCCAAATTGGACTGAGTTTCTTTTTATGATTGGCTAGTTTTGGATTTGGATGCCTCAGTGTTGGACTCAGATGTGTGTTTTGAAGATTGTTTTCTTCTGAGTCCACTTTTAGCTCCAGGCTTTTTGCCTTAGGGAACCTCCTTAGTTTATGAGGAAGGTTTTGGAGCTTTGGAGTCCACATGTGCATCTAAATTGTAGATGGCCTTCATGCGGTTAGTAAATGGAGGTCCTTCAGTTTGGTTTGGCTTTAGTGCCCAGTTGTGAACACTGAAGACCTGAGTGGGGTTTATGGTGAGCTCTTCATTGTTATATTCAGGCATCATGTACTCCAGTAGAAGGGATATAAACCTAAGATAAGGAACAACCTTTTCCCTAGTTTTCTTGTTCAGCTTGTTAATTATATCCTCCCATATTTGCTTAGCATAATCTACCTTTACCCCATTAGCCAGATTATACAAGATGGTGGCATCCTTGTTGGATATTTGATCCAGGCCACCTATTTTCCCACCTAAACACTAAATGATTTGACCCATCAGTAGCCTCTACCTAGAAGGAAGAAAACTCTTTTTGAGAGTTCCTTTTGCCCTAATCTCCCTACTGTAACCTATTGTTGTAAACCATGGTCTCACTATTGCTATGGAGGGTGGGGAAACATACATACTTGAGTGAGGTAGGTAATGAGCCCTAAGAGCATTTCTAAAGGTGTTGATACCTATGTCTCCTCTAATTCCACCTGTAGGAGTGGATACCCAAATCTTAGAGTTATCTAAGGTTTTTGCAGTATACCAAAATTCACACAGGTATTCTTTATATTGAGTTGGGGCCCTGGTAAATGCTTCCTTTAGACAACATTTGGAAATGAAATCTGACACCTCCCTAAAGTATTCTAAGTTTGGGTGCAAGGGATATAGTAGTGCAACTTCATTGTTGGTGGTGAAGGCAATCTCATCAAAGGTGAACTTAATATGATATGCAGGTAAGAAAGGGTTTGGGCTTTTGGGTTTGTCAAGAGTGACATGTTCTTCTTTAGGAGTGATTTTAGGTGAAGAGGGATTATGTGATGATGATTCAGCCATTATGGATAGTTAGGGTTTTAAAGATTTGATCTGTTTGAGGGGTGTGTTTTGTTTGTTCTTGATGAAATTGTGAGAGTGAGTTGTTGAAAGGTTTGTTGTGATTTATATGATTGATGAAATTACAAATTTTTCTTTGAGAAATTGTAACTATCATTTGAGGTTATAAAGTTATGGGAATGTTTAAGGTTTATTTTCAACATGTGTGCTAAACTTTGTATTTAATGAAAGTCAGCAAAGCATGCATCTGACATCTAGAATAGTGAACAACCGTCTATTCAACTGAAAAAGTAGGTGAGAGAAAGATGATGAGGTCATTCTAACTTTTGGATATCCTCTATTAATATATTTTAATTAAACAGCTTCTTTGAAAAGGCAATTATTTTGATAAAATAATATTACTTTTGAAAATCACATTTGATTTAAAGCTGATGTTAAGATTGATGTTTGAAAAAGCTGGACTAAGTTCAGGTTTGGTGTTATGTTATGCTGAACAGATTATTGTAATCGTCATCATCATTAATCTTCGAGCGAAGGCGACAAAACCCCAAATGCTCATGCAAATCCATGAATGAGACATATGTGATTGCTCAGTTACTTCACTCGAGAGATAGCAAAAGAATTAGATAAAATCATTTTATAAATTGAACTGAAGAAAATAAATTAGTTTTGTTCAGTGCTTGACTTGACCAATATATGTGCTCCAGCGAAGGCGACAAAACCACATATGCTAATGCAAATCCATGAATGAGATATATGTGATTGCTCAGTTACTTCACTAAAGCAAGCTAAAGGTTATATGCAAAAACTGAACTGACATTTAACATATGAAAGTTTGTTCAGTTTTGGAAGAAAGCACTGAAGCTTCAGTTTTCTTCAGGCAGTACTGAAGCTTCAGGTTTTGAATCAATGTTCATCATACCTAGTTCAACAATTAATCTTTTGAAAGTTGGCTCATCTAGACGCTTGGTGAAGATATCAACAAGTTGATATTGAGTGACAAGGCAATGTAGTTCAATGTCCCCTTGAGAACATGATCTTTGATAAAGTGATATCTGATATCAATATGCTTTGTTCTTGAGTGCAAAACTAGATTGTTTGAGATTGCAATAGCACTGGTGTTATCACAAAATATGGGTACCTTTTCATATATGATGTCATAGTCAGTGAGTTAACTTTTAATCCATAATATGTTAGCACAACATCTAACATCAGCTACATATTCAGCTTCAGCTGAGGACATAATGATAGATTGCTGCTTTTTTGCACTCTAGCATACTAGTTTACCTTCTAACAACTGATAAGCACATGAGGTGCTTTTCCTGTCCATATCTTTGAGTCATCAGTTTAGCAAACTATTTGCACAATTTTGTGCTAGTGGACCCAAATATAATGTCATCAACATAGATTTGAACCAGAATCACATCAGTTTGAGTTTTGTAGACAAATAGAGTGTTGTCTATCTTACCTATTATAAACTTGTATTCGGTAAGAGAGGTTGAGAAAGTTTCATACCATGCTCTTGTAGCTTGTTTAAGTTTGTAAAGGGCTTTGTCCAATTTGCATACATGGTTTGGGAACTCATTGCTCTTAGAACCTGGAGGTTGTTTGACATAAACTTCTTCATTTATGTTGGGAATTATTGATTTGACAAGGAAAAATAAATAAAAGAATGAAACAAGAAGGACTTAAACGCAAAGCTAGAATTCTTTAAAAAGATGGAAGATTTTCAAGATTCTAAAAGATCTCCTTAAGAAGATAAAAGATATAGAAGATAAAAATAAAAGTTAGGAAGATATTATTTGTTTCGTAATTATATTTGTTCTTATCCTTTATAAACGTAGATGATCTCTACTATATAAAGAGACATTAAGTCGTGTAGTAGGATATACACAAAAAAGTGTGTGTGTATGTGTGTGTGTGTGTGTAACACAAGAAAAATGTAGATGTCTAGTTTGTGTGGTGTAGCCTCAAGGATCTTATGATTCCTGTTACAGTTTATTGATGTAACTATTCTATTATTGATCAAAGTAGAATTAAGGTTTGGAGTGAATGATAATGAAGAAAAACCTTGTTGATGATAACATTGTTCTTATGTTTAATTTCGCCGTGCATATATGTTATTGTCTTTGTTATCATGATCTAGATGAGGTCTAAACAACCTCGAGCTATAAACGATCAAAGAACCTATCAGGTTATTAGGTTCTATTTATCCTAGATATAAGTTCTAATCCAACTTAAGCTTAAACGATCTTCACAATTGGTATCAGAGCCTCGTAGCTCTCGATCTAGGTTATACAAGGTCTTTGAAGAAATCCTAAAACCCTAATTTTCAAGAAATCATTTTGTGGTAAAAGTTTTCTAGGCTTTGGAAGTTAAGTTGCTGTAACAGTGTTTAAAATTGCCCTCTCTACCTGTTATGGGTATGCAATACGATTGTCAAGCGTTGTGATTATTTTCTATAAGGGTTTCTTGGTGTAAACAACTGTTGATGACGGGTCTGGATCTCTTCAAATATATATTTAGATCATCATCATTATTAGGTTCGTTATGTGTGAAACCCTAATACTATAGGTTTATTGTTTGATTTGGTTTGGTTATTGTCGATTACTGTTTTGTTCGTTCATCTATATGGATCGATGGTTTTTGCATATGGAAAAATGGTTAAGTGATGATGCCCTAACTGCTATATATTACACGTTGGTTCTTATTTAGCCTATATGTGATCGTGGGTAAGAGTTGGGTTTGGTACTTCTTATATATTATTGTGGGCTGGTAGAAACATAATTGGATCACATTCATAAGTGCTGCTAGTATATTTTTATTAGTACTGCCAGTTATTGATTACTATTGCCAATATAAGAAGTTAGTACAGCTCGTTTCCATTAGTACTGTCCATGAGAATGAAGAATTATGACAGGTTTGCAACAGTTTAGTAACAAATTATGTGTCACAAAAAGGTATGGGAGGAAGGAGTAATCACGATAGTAACAGTTTAGTACAGAAAAAGTGTTACTAAATGGTATGGGAGGAAGGAGATAGCAGTTTAGTGACAGGAAAAGTGTTGCTAAATGGCATGGGAGGAAGGAGATAGCAGTTTGGGAATTATTGACTTGATGAGACAAAATAAATAAAAGAATGAAACAAAAAGGACTTAAACGCAAAGCTGGAATTCTTTGAAAAGATGGAAGATTTTGAAGATTCTAAAGATCTCCTTAAGAAGATAAAAGATATAAAAGATAAAGATAAAAGTTAGGAAGATATTATTTGTTTCCTAATTATATTTGTTCTTATCCTTTGTAAACCTAGATGATCTCTACTATATAAAGAGACATTAGGTCGTGTAGTTGGATATGCACAAAAAAACATGTGTGTGTATCACAAGAAAAATGTAGACGTCTAGTTTGTATGAGGTAGCCTCAAGGATCTTATGATTCCCGTTATAGTTTATTGATGTAACTGTTCTACTATTGAGCAAAGTAGAATTGAGGTTTGGAGTAAATGATAATGAAGAAAAACCTTGTTGATGATAACATTGTTCTTATGTTTAATTCCGCTATGCATTTATGTTATTGTCTTTGTTATCATGATCCTAGATGAGGTCTAAACAACCTCGAGCTATAAACTATCAAAGAACCTATCAGGTTATTCGGTTCTATCAATTTAGTTTACCATTGAGGAATGTACTTTTGACATCCATCTGATAAACAATGAAGTTCATGTATGTGGCAAAGGAAAGAAAGATTTTTGTTGATCCCACTTGAATGGATCTTAAATTCCTTAGCTTGTGTAAGGCTTAGTTATGCAAGATAAATCCTACACAACTTTGATAGAAACTTTGTAAAATATATCAAAGATTATGCGGAATCTAATCTTTGATCAATAAGAAGAATATGCAATAGAACAGTAATTCTAATGAACACACATATTATCAAACAAAGCTTCAATATATTAATACGAATACGCTAACTAGTATTAGGGTTACAAAACCTTGAAGATAATGATATCAAAACAAAAGATTTCTAGATTGTGGTTTTTTTGATGGGATAAACTCTATACCCTAGGACCTACTTTTATACACCAAGGAGTCCTTGTCGATTTACAATATATTATAAAAACTTAGATTATTCTCAAAGATCTATTCTATAAATAACAATCCTTATCTCATAAGTAATCTTGATCTTTAAGCAATCTTTATCTTTCAACAGTTGTAATCTTTCAGCAGTTGTAACTTTGTACTAGCAGCATTAACTCTTAACAAGCAGTAGTAACTTATACGCCAGCAACATTAACTGTGTACAAGCAGTAGTAAGTACTTAAAATATTTTCTTTAATCTTCACCAGCAGTACTAACTTTACTCTAGCAGTACTAACATATACTACCAGTAGTAACTAGCAATACTAATATACACTAGCAGTACTAAGTTACACTAGCAGTAGTAACTATGAACTAGCAGTAATAACTACTTAGCATATTTTTCATTAGAGTTAATGAACAGCACTAAGTTTTACTTACTCCTTCAAAATCATCAAGTTTCTTTCAAAGCTTCATAATCACCAGGAGGATGCTTCCAAACACTTCATTAATTCTTGAGTTGTTTTGTGATGAGCTTAAGAAGCTGATAACACATTTCATTCGAATGATCAACTTGCAGCTTCCTATTTAGCATATCTATGATTGTAGCAGGTGTAAGGAGATATCTCTTTTCTACCAACATATGAATGTGCACATTTTGCTTCCTCAATGAATGTACTCTACATGAATCATATAGCTTCCAGTCCAATACTCTGTAATCCTGTTGATTTCTCCATACTTGATCTTCAACATGTGGATCAAACATTATCTTTAGATCACCTCATAACACTCTCTCATAGCCCTCCTCTGGCCTTGTTGATCCATGCTTAACTTTTACCAATTTCTACAGGGTTTCCAAATCTTCCATGTCAAAGCTTTTGAGCATATGACTAAAGACTAAGTACATCTTTAAACTTCCATCAGCCCTGATTATCTGGTAATAGGTCTTCTTCCCTTCTTTAGGGATCTTGTAGTCAACAATGCTTGGAGGCTTAGTTTCCAAAGGACTAGCATTAATTTCTACTTCCTCTTTATCAGGATCAACTTTTATTAGTCTTTGAAGCTCTACTGTTTCTTTATCCTCTTCTAATTTTTTGCTTTTTAGAGCTTTCTTTTTCCAGCTCTTCTCCTGCTCTCTTAGAGCTTCCTTCAACTCTTGTCTCACTGCCTTCTGCTCTTACTTCACTGCCTTCCACTAATTATGTATCCGTATCTACAAATGTGTTTACCATCTTCATAGCTTTGTCAAATAACTTGTGAATATCATCAATGCTTTTGTTCGTCAACTGATTATGCTTGTATCCAGCCATGTTTTTCAGATAAGTAGACATTATATTTCTATTTTGAGCTTTAGTTGGTGGTTTGTTCCTCTTTTCTTGATCTCTCATTGCTGTAAAGTGTTTCTTTCTTGCTTCTAAGAGTTATACAAACAACTTGGACCTCTCTTCAATACTCAACTCCTCTTATTCTTCTGCTTATATTTGTTGAGCCATTTGATAATCAGCATCTATCATTGCTTGCACATTATCCCATGCAACAATGTTGGCTTCTACTTCTCTTTGAGCTTTTTCTCTAGCAATCCTTTCTTCTTCTTCTTCTTCAGCTTGTAGCTTGAAAGTAAGCTCTTCAACAAGACTGATTTGATCTTTCTTCTTCATTTTCATAGGTTCTTCTACCATAAACCTTTTGCCTTTGTCATCTTCCTTGACTTGTGATGGTTGTTGAGAAGAAACTGTTGGTGTAGTTGCTTGTTCCTCTTCATGAATAACAAGCCCTTTAGCCTTGGGTCTTGTGTTAACAACTGTAATTGTTGTAGCAGCAGTTGTTGTTATAAGTGTTGGTGTTGTTGTTATTGATTCACTTGGCTCTTCTACAACATTGGCTTTTTCCTGAACTTTTTCACTTTTTAAAGCTACAAGTGCTTGAGCCAAAGTAACTTCATCAACACTTAAATTCACATCTTTAATAGTAACTTCTGGTTCTACTAACACCTCATCACCATCAACAACACCTGTATTAAACATTTCTTCATCACCATACCTCCCCTGAGTTTCATGAACAAATGTAATCTCTACATCTTAATCAATATTATCAATTTTCCTCCCCTGTTTAGATGCATCCTCCTGATCACCCAAACTAGCTTAATCAAAGGAAATCACTCTTGCAGATCTACCAACCTTGTATAATCTTTTGAGCTTGTGAGTTCTTGATCCTCCTTTCTTCTCTAACTTCTTGACTCTTAATTTTAAACCTGTAATCTCCTGAGCTTGAGCAGTCTTTGTGTTCTCTAGGTCAAGGACTCTTTGTTGCAATTTGGTATAGAATTCCATCAATTCATTGAGTTTTAGTCTATCCTCATCACTTTGAGGTGTGTTAAGTCCTGTGAGCAGTGAATCATTGGATGTTTTAGACACATTCTCAAACCTAGTTTGAGCAATTATGCCCCCATGGTTTCTTGGCGCCTGGGACCACTACCTGAACCTGTTCCCTAGGGATTAGATTCATTAAGTGTTGCCTTGGATCGGTTCTTATCTTTGTTACCACTGTCCTGCTCTGCTTCTAAGCTAGAAGCAGTAGTGGTAGCCCTTACCAAACTGTCATCCATCTCCTCATTGACAACCTCATCTGCAACATTGTCTGTAGGACCACTAGGCTGAGGTACCTCAGTGCCCTTTCTCTCTGGCCTTCTTGATCTTTGTTTCAGTAGAAGTTCAGATGTTCATGGTTGAATAATGGTGGGTGTATGATGGGGATCAGTGGGCATTGCTGAACCTTCACCCTGTTCTTGTTGAGCTTGTACCATCATTGTAGGAAATAAGGGTGTGTCCCTTCCAGAAAAGCCTTTCCCTACCCTTCTCATGTTTCCAAAAATCTTCTTAGTATGAGAGGGTGTAACATAAATTCTCTTGTAACTTTGCATCCCTTCAAGCTGTTTATCCAAAAAGACTTGCACAAAACTTAGATACATCAAGAATTTACCAGCATTATCCAAGTTCTTCACCATACTTTCAAATATGTACTTTGAAAAGTTAAACTTCTGGTTTGTAGCTAAATAGATAATTGCAGTAGTCTTAGCACTTAGGTATTGCAAAATGGTATGAATAAGGAATTTCCATTGAGGAGAAAAGAATGCCTTATAGAATGTAAGCTTATGTGAAAGTTTTTCATACCCCGTCTTTGTAAGTTCTTTAAAAATGGTAGCATTTGGCAAGCAATCTGTACCGCCCTCATCATTCAGTTGAAGGTCACGTCTAACAGATGCTTCAGTAACGATTATCTTCTTCCCATCCACTAGGGCTTGTAACTGCACTTCCCCATTGACAATTTTCACCTTTGCAGTAGCCCAGAATTGTTCAATGCATGAAGTATAGATAGTGGGATTAATCGTAAGTTCATATTTGATAGGGTTTGAATTCAGAATATCAACAATTTGTTCAAACCCTTCACTTTTAGCAGATTTAGACAAAAATGCGACCAAATTGTGAGTATCAGCAAACTCTAAGGTCGTCATTGTGTTGGGTTTTGATGATGAATGATGAAATTGAGTTAGGGTTTGTGATTAGAGAGTATATGATTGAATGAGATCGATTAAATGAGTGAATGAAACCCATAATCGAAGTATTTATGAAAATACCCTCAACAGCATTAACGTTCACCAGCAGTTGTAAGTTATGCCTAGCAGCTTTAACTTCCAACAACAGTAGTATGTTTATGCCTATCAGCATTAACTTTCAACAGCAATAGTAAGTTACGCCTAGCAGCATTAACTTTGAGTTACCAGCAATAACTCCAATTCCAGTCCAAACACTCTTTGTTTTTAATATATTCAACTCTCTTTCTGTTTTTCAACTTACAAATTCTCTTAATTCTTTTTCTTACCAAATTACTCTGTCTGTTTTTAATTCACACAACTCTCTTTCTGTTTTTCAACTCATAACTTCTCTTAATTCTTTTTCTCACCAAATCACTCTGTCTGTTTTTACACATCTATCTTTCTATTTTTATTCTTACCAACTCTGTCAATTCTTTTTCTCACAATTTTCACAATGTTAATTATACCGGCAGTATTAAGTATAACTAACAGCATTAACTTAGCAGCATTAAGTATAACTAGCAACACTAATTATACTTAACAGCAAAAACTTTTAATGACATGAATAATAGTACTAATTCATACAAAACTCTACAAAAACATAAAGAGATAAAAGATGTTGATCCCAACTAGATCTTGCAAACCTTGTAAAAAGGATTAGTTGTATTGAATAGATTCAAGACAACTATGCTAGAAACTTTGTTGATACTAAAGAGTATGCAGAATCTACTCTTTAATACTTAGAAGAATATCTATGTAATAGTAAACTGTAATGCAGTAGAATGAATGAACAATAAATATAACCAAAAAGCTTCAATATTATTATAATGAATAATACGAGTACTCTGTCTAGTACTAGGGTTTACAACCTTGAAGCTATAAATACAAAGAAAGACTAATTGATGTGTTATTATAAACCATAACCTAGGATCTCCTTTTATACACGAAGGAGTCCTTTACAAGATAATGACAAATCTTCTAAACTTCTATAAGATATTAACATATCTTCTAACTATATAGGATATACATTGAATTAGTCCATATATATCACTTCACACGTCTTTATCTTCTTCTGGCAGGTGTAATCTTCATGCAGCAGTACAAAGTCCTCCAACATTATTAAGTTTAGTACTGGTAGTACTAACTTTCATCTAGCAGTACTAACCAATTAATACTGGTAGTTATAATCTGAGCAGTACTAAGTTGATTCAGTATTATTAACTTTGTAAAGGCCCTTAATTCCCAACAATCCTCCCCTAAACTTGTGATTCATCTTGTTAATCAACAAGTATCTTTACTGTAAGTTTCTTGATCACCAGGAGGATGCTTCCAGATACCTTACTGTCTTGGCCTGTTTGCTATTATGTTGATTTTCTGTAAGTGCTCATCTGTCATATCAGAATATTGATCCACTCTCAGCTTGTTACATAGCATTAAAGTTGCAAGTGCTTTTGTCAGTGGATAATCCTTCTCAACCAACATGTAAATATCATGTCCTCTTTCGGTAGACACATGATGAACACCACATGTATCATATAACCACCATTTCAAAGGATTGTGCATGTATCTCTGCAGCTTCCAGAGAGTATCATTGGCATCTGGTTCAAATAACCTTTTCAACTTTACCCAAAGTTCTTTTGCTTTGTCTTTAGTAGGTTTTGTTGTTCTGAATCTTTCCTTAACCAAATTCCAAAGCTTATCCAGATCATCTTTGTCAAATTTCTTCAACATATCATCAAAAGTCTGATAAGCTTCTATATGTCCTCCAACTCTGATAATTTTCTAGTATTTTTTTGAGTCTTCAGAGTAAATCTCCTAGTAAATAATTAGATATTTAACCTGTAAGGCTTCAACATAAACCTCTTCTACTAGAATTACCATCATCATCTGATGTAGTTGTTCTAGAGACAGTTCTTCTGCTTTTGGTTCGTCACTTGTTTGCTCTTGAACTGACCCTGAAGCTTCTCCAGTCCTTTTGTCTTTTAGCAGGTTCTTCTACAACATCTTGACCTGCTCTTTTTAGTCTTTAAACTTCCAACTCAGAATCCATAGGCACAAAGGATTGTACCTTTCTCATAGTAGCTTCAAATATCTCTTTAACCTCCTCAAATGAAAGTGCTTTCAATTGCTTAAGAGTATAGCCTCCTTCTTAATTCTTGATGTAAGTAGACATGTACTCCTTTTGTTGAGCAAGAGTCATTGGCTTGTTCCTCTTAGCTTTAGCCCTTTGTTGAGCAAAGAACTTATTTCCTTGATTGACCAGTTCAACAAGTTCTCTTGGTAGATCTTCATCACTAACTATTTCACTTGCTTGTAATTGTTGACCAAAGTCTTTGTCAGCTGCAACTCTAGCCAAAATATCATCCCATTCATCATCAGTAAAGCCTTGAGCTGCTTGATGTACTTGAGTCATTCTTTGTCTTTCTGTTGCATCAAGTTCCTCTTGTATTTTCATTGCAGTTTCATGATCAAGCCTTTCTTGTTCTTGTTCTGCCTTAAACTTTGCTTCCTGCTCAGCATTAAATCTGGCTTATTCTTCCTCATGCACCTTCTGAGCTAGTTCTTCATCAATACTCATTTAAACTTGAACTCTCTTTTTGATTTTCTTTGGAGGCTCAGACTCTTGCATAACGTCTTTGCCTTTACACCAGCAGTACTAACCAATTCGCTGGCAGTACTAACTCCACCACTACCAGTACTAACTGCTCTTCTTCTTCTAGTGTAAGTTTGAACATTTTCAACATCCCTTCTTTGTTTAGCTGCATCTATAAGGACCTTACCTGCACTAAAAACACCTAACTGTTCTTCAGGTTGATCACTAACCTAAGTATCATCAAACCTCCCCTGATTAGCAACATGCGGAGGAACCAATGAAATTCTAGCATCTATGTCTAGTTCTTCAATCAAAATTCTCTCCTGTTTAGAAGGATCTTCCTTATCTTCCTCAGCATCAGAGATCACAACTTTGGCTTTCCTCCTAGCTTGGCTTATCTTGATAGTCTGCTCTAACTTCTTCACCCTTTTGATAAGCTTTGTGAGAGCAATACTATAGGTCTGTTTTGTTTGCTTTAATTCAGACTCCAAGCTTTTAACTTTCTTAGACAATGAGGTATAAATAATCATCAATTCATTAAGTGATAAACTACCCTCATCACTTCTAAGTGAGTGAATCCTTTAGAGAGGTGAATCATGGGGCATTGGAGCAGCCTCCTTAGCAACAGGTGTGGTTTGGATAGATGGTGATGTAGATGGTGGTTGTGAGGTGGATAGACCACTAGTGGGTGTGTGATGGGACACAACTGGGATTGTTGGTCCTTCACTCTGATCCTGAACTAGCATTGTTTGAAACAATGGAGAGTTCACCCCAGAATATACCTTGGAGGCTCTTTTCATGTTGCTAAACAGTTTTTGTGTAAGGGTAATAGTAGGATAGGTTCTTTTATGGGGTATAAGAAGTCTTTGGTGTTTGTTCAAAAAGATTTGTATGAATCTGTGATACATCAAAAACTTTGTCTTACTATCCAAGTTCTTTACCATTGCCTTAAAAATTAAGTTGGAAAAGTTAAAGGTTCTGTTTATTGCCAGGCAAATGATAGTAGTAGCTATGGTATGAATTAAGAATTTCCACTGAGGGGAAAAGTATCCCTTTTGAAAAGTAAGGCTATCAAAAGTGGTTACATACCCCATAAGAGCATGTTGCTCAAAAAAATTTGCAGTAGGGAGAGTGCTAATACCATCAGAATCTTTAAGCTTGAGATGTCTTCTAATGGATGCTTCAGTGATAGTCTTGACTTTTCCATCAATGGTAGCAGTGATTTCAATGACTCCATCCTCAATTGTACTTAAAGTAGCAGTTTGCCAAAATTGTTCTATAAGAGAAGCATAAATGGTTGGGATTTCAGTAAGGGCATAGTTGATGTGACTTGCAGTAAGAAAATCAATGATTTGATGAAACCCTCCACTTCCTTCTGTCTTCTCTAAGTAGGCAACCATGTTGTGCTTGTCGAAAAATTCTAAATTCACAATTTGATGAGGAGAAAGTTAATTAAGGTTCTGGGATATGGTCGTGGATGGTAGTATTACTATTTGATAGAGGTAATTGAGATAAGAGAGAGTATTTAAGGTTTTAATTGCAACTGAATAAGATTTGTACTTATCTTGAAGAAATCTTTTGAATTTATAGAAAGATCATGAATTCTCTAATTAGTCAAACCTATAGACGAAGTAGTTGGCAGAAATTTCGCAACGACTATATTAAGTGAAGGAAATTATGTTATGACTCAAACAGTACTAACGGTCACCCAGCAGTACTAATATTTGCCTAGCAGTACTAACTTTAAGCCCATCAGTACTAAAACTTGTCCATCAGTACTAAGTAATGCTCAACAGTACTAAGTAATGCCCAGCAGTACTAACTTTGAGATAGCAGTTTTAAACTCAATTTCATCCAAAAAGCATTTCCATCACCAATTTTAACTCTCACAATCTCTCTTTCTATTTTTATGCTTACATTATCTCTCAATTCTTTTTGGTCACCAATTCACTCTTTTTGTTTTTATCACACAACTATCTTTCTGTTTTTCAGCTCATAAAATCTCTCTATTCTTTTTCTCACCAATTCAGACAGAGTTATACAATGCGCCATCAATTCTGTTAGTTTCATACTGTCCTCCCCACTTCTATATGTGTTAACTCTTGAGAGAGGTGGATCATTGGACTGTTTAGATGCAGCCTCAAACCTAGTTTGAGCATCTGCAACCCCAAAATGGTAACTTGGCACCTAGGACCACTACCTGAACTAGTTCCCTAAGGACTTGGCTCATTAAGTGTTGCCATGGATTGGGTCCTATTGATGTTACCACTGTCCTGCTCTGCTTCTAAACTAGAAGCATTAGTGGCAGCCCTTTCCATTCTGTCACCCAACTCCTTATGGACAGCCTCATCACCAACATTTACAGGGGGGCCACTAGACTGAGGTATCTTGGTGTCCTGACCTCTTTTGACACGCCTAGATGTTTTTGATTCTTTAACACACTTTTGATGTTACATGTCCTTCCATTCATGCTTGACTGCATATTGACATAAGTAGCCTCCCCTCAAATAATACTTTAGAGGTGAAGCATTCAACTTCAGGTACTCAATTTGCTTATTCTGGAGATGTTAGTCCAAAAAAAATACACAATCCAAAGTATTTCTTATTGACAGTATTAATTATGACTAACAGTTTTAACAAGCAGTCTTAAATATAACTAGCAGTACTAATTATACTTAGCAGCACTAATTGACAAGACTAACAATACTAATCCTTTAATATTACAAAGACACAAAGAGATTAATAACTTTAAGGATTTAGCATTCCAATACATGCAATCAAGTATTGAAACCTTCCAACATCTAAAGCTTTTGTAAGTAAGTCTGCAAAATTGTTATCTGTGTGGATTTTAACCACTTGAATTAACTTTTAATCATTGCAGTCTCTTATAAAATGATATCTAATCTCAATGTGTTTTGTTTTAGTATGAGAAATAAGATTATTAACAATACATATAGTACTGTTATTGTTAATATTAATCATGGTGTGCATAAAATTATACCCATAGTCCAACATTTGATTCTGAATCCAGAGTACTTGTCCACATCAACTAGCAACAGCCACATATTTAGCTTCGGTAGAAGAGGTGGCAACTACAGTTTGCTTCTTGTACTGCCATGATATCAATTTGCATCCTAGGAACTAACAACCTCCTGTTGTCGATTTCCTATCTAAGCTAGCTCCAGCATAGTCACTATCAGAATATGCCACCAGATCAAAGGGAGAATCTCTAGGATACTAGAGACCTAATTTGGGTTGGCCTTTTAGATATCTAAAAATCCTTTTTACAGCATGTGAGTGTGAAACTTTGGGTGTGCCTTGAAATCTGGCACATGCACATACTGCAAACATAATATCTGGCCTGGATGATGTAAGATACATCAATGATCCAATCATTGACCTGTATAGATGGACATTAACATCATCACCATCTGAATCCTTGAGCCAGGGCTTTTTTGTATCCATGGGTGTACTAGCTGTCTTGACATCTTGAAAACCAAACTTCTTTAATATGTCAGTCACATATTTATCCTGGCTGATAAAAATTCCTTCTTCTTTATGCTTCACTTGCAAACCTAAGAAGAAGGTAAGTTCTACCATAGAACTCATCTGAAATTTTTCATGCATCAGTTTCTTAAATTCAAGACACAACTCCTTCTTTTAAGAGCCAAAGATAATATCATCAACATAGACCTGTACAAGAAAAATATCCCCCTTTTTCTTTTTTGATAAACAAGGTCTGATCTATCTTTCCTCTATGAAACCCATTATCCAATAAATACTTGGCCAAGGTCTCATACCAGGCTCTTGGAGCTTGATGCAAACCTTAAAGTGCTATCACTAACTTGTAAACCTTGTTAGGATAGTCATGATCTTCAAACCCTGGAGGCTGACACACATATACCTCCTCTTCAATCTGGCCATAAAGGAAAGCACTTTTGACATCCATTTGGTACACCATAAATCCCATAAGGAAGCATAAGCTAAGAATAGTCTTATGGCTTCAATTCTTGCTACAGGGGCAAAGACTTCTTCATAGTCTATGCCTTCTTCTTGAGTATATCCCTAAGCAACTAGTCTTGCCTTGTTCCTGATGACTATTCCTCTTTTATCTTTCTTATTTCTAAAAATCCATTTTGTACCAATAGCCCTTTTTCCCTTAGGTAAATCTACTAGAACCCAAACCTTTTGAAGCTTAAACTGTAGAAGCTCTTCTTGCATTGTTTCTACCCAAGCTGAATCACTTAGAGATTTGGTAACCCTTTTAGGTTCTTCCTGGGATAGGAAACATAAAAACATACAAGTATGAAGGTCTTCATGAGTTTTCCCTTCATAAACAGCACTGAGAAATCCTTGTTCATTTGCAGTTTTGGTCATTCCTCTTGTCTGTACACCAGATTATATATCACCAATCATATGATCAAGAGAGTGATCTTTATGGATTCTTGTATTTGGAGTAGTTGGAACTTGATATGAGGCATTGAGTTTGCTCGTATCCATTTCTATTTCATCACCAAATAAATCAGCATGTGTAGCTTCATGTGTAGCATTGTCTCTCAATGAAAATATGTCTGAGACAGTTGAGAGCGATTTGACCTAGTGGTAATAACTGTTGGACTAACAGTATTAATATGTAGACTACCAGTTTTAAGATTTGCAATAGCAGTATTAATATATGGCCCAGCAGTATTAATATTTGGAGTACTACTGTTAGGTTTCTCTTGGTCATCAACTCCATTTTCTTTACTAACCCCTTCATCATCCTTCTTTTCAGCATCACAAGAAAGTTCTGGTTCATTGGTATGTGCTTAATTACACATACCTTTGACCTAATAAAACGTGCTTAAAAGACTAAAAACATACCAAAAATACATTGTATTTATGTGTTCTGCATTTGTATTATGCAGGTAACAGATATCAACAAAAAGGACAAAAATCAAGCCAAAATGAACAAAACCGAGCACGGAATAGAAAGAGCGTAAAAACGTCAAAGTCAACAAATGTGAAAGTCAAAGATGGAGCCGAAATCAAAGAAATATTAAATGGGCCAACCCGTACCCATTTAATGGGTCGGGTCAGCCCATTAAGACATCATTTACAAGACTTATAAGTTTCAAGCCTTAAAACCCTTAAAAAACCTAAAACTATTACCCGGCACAAAACAATAAGCCCAATCCATAAACCATTAATCCATTTAACCCCCGTTAGCTCATAACACAAATCAAACCCTTACATCGTTAGTCCTCAAGGACTAATCGTGTTAGTCTAAAAGGACTAACGGTGCAAACACTTATCAAATTTAGGGCAAACGACCGTTACCTGTATCCCATTTAAATTTTCCTGCCAGGTCACTATTCATCCATCCTCTCCACCTAGACTTCTGCTCCCATAAACAAAACCATCCCTTTCCAACTCAACCCCACACCATAAACTGCCATTCCACTTTAGCAATCCCCTCATTTTTGATTCGTGGATGGGACAAAGACAAGAAATGGAGGGCTGAGATGATAGGACTTGATGAGCAAGAAAAATGAAGGGCTAGATATTGATTTTCGACTTACCTCACACAAGAAACACACCTTTTGAGTTCACTCACAAAAGTAACACATGTGAATACCCCAAGACTTAGTTTTTTTTATATAAATAGGACCTTGTAAGCCTTTGATGGCATCTAGCTTTTAAGTTTTTTAGTTTTCAGCTTATATTAGTTTAATGTAGTTTATTTTTCAAAGTAATGTACTCTTTTTAAGCTTAATGAAAAGTTTGATGTTTTTAAAGTTAAATTCTATTTTTCAAGATTAATGCATTTTATGTTATAAAACTGTTTTTGTAAGATCTCTTAAACTGATTTACTTGTTACTTCAGCTGTCCAACTTAAGCTATATAAACTTTTCCATAGTTTATATAGCCTAAGTCCTTTTTACCTCAAAAATCACTAAAAAAACTATTTGGAAGATAAGCCAGAAAAGGAAGGGCTTATAGGGGTTTTACTAGCTTGTTTTACACAAGCTAGAGCTTGTAGAAAAGCTCTTTTGAGCATTGTTTAGCCCTGTTTTGAGCAAGGGATTTGTAAGTCCTTATTTTCCATTTTCTAGCTTATTTACTGTTCATCTGCTTATTACTACTCATTTTCTGCTTGCTTATGCTTATTAATAATATGTGATGCTTATTTATGCTTTTATGTAGTTTAGATCTTATTTGTTCATGTTTTTACTTAAAACTGCCCTTTATTTGCTTTAAACTGCTTGTTGTAGTTTGCTTATTTTAAATGCTTATCTTTGAGAGTTAAATGCTTATTTTGTCTTTATTATGTTTATTTGATTTAGTTTGATGCAAGTCTTAATCTGTTTTAGCTTAAAAATCTGTTTTATGAATTTAAAGGGGTGTTTGGCATAAGGTACAAAATGGGTCAAATTGGTGTAAAACCACTTTGGGTCACTTTGCCAACTTTAACAAGCTCATTTTAGTCATTTTAATCAGTTTTTAAAAAGTTTTAAAGTTTAAATGAGAGTTTTATGGTTTTCTCTAAAAGTTGTGGGAATCTTTGGCATAAAAACATTTTTGAACAAGCTTATTTGTTAGGGACTTTAAAATCAGCTTTCAAGTGGTGGTTTAGTGTTTAATATGCAGTAGGTTTAAGTAGTTCAAGTGTGCACGTTTCAATTGTATTTTTAGTCAAAATTGTCTAAGGTATTAAGTCATTTTTTAAAAGTTAAAAGCCCTTTTTCAATTTCAAATTTTAGATAAGTTAAAGTTGTTTTTAGAATTTGAATTTTATAGCATAAGCTCATATAGCAAATAAGCTCATTGGTTGAGTGTCTTTAATCTGTTTTAGCTTATTTTTAGGTTTAGAGTTTATTTACTAGCTTAAAAATTGTGGGTGCAAAAGGCCTATTAAAGGCTTAAAACAAGAACTCAACATCATTATGATTTTATCTAGTACATCTGAGTGTCACCAGCATTTTCATAAAGCTACTTTTAGTAGCTTATTGAGGTTCAAACTTATTTTCTTTGCTGGTTTTAGAAGCTTGTTGGATCATGCTTTTTCTGTGGTATAAGCACTAATCTATAAGGATCCATCTACTTGCTTAAAAATAAGCTCAAAAGTGTCTCTATAGGCTGTTTGGTTAGCAGGTTTTGCCAAATAGCTTATTTGCTTATTTGAGCTTATGGTTTGTTAGGATTGCTTAAATTTTTCTTTGATCTGCATAAGAGGTTAGGTTTTTGTCATTGTTAGCTTATTTAGCCTAGGGTAGAGCTTATTTAAGCTTATTAGAAAATTTAGCTTAGAATTTTAAGTGTAAAAGCCTTTAGGTAATTCTGTCATTTTGTAGCTTATTTAGTTTGTTATTAGTAGTCAATTAGTTGCTTATTTAGGTGTAGTGTTCATCAAATGTATTAGATTATTTTTCTTTTCCAAGTGCTTTTAAGTCTACAAAACGCCCCATAGTTAGACCCTTTGTTTCTTAGTTAAGCTTTAATTGCCACTTATTTGAGCTTTTTGCCAGTTTATTTTCTAGATTTGAAAAAAGTCTTTTTTTTAAGTTTGTTGTTTTGCTTATTTTATAATGTTTAAAAAAAATTTTAAAAAATGTTTTCAAAAAAAGGAGAGGCCACAGGGGTCGAACCTGTGACCTCCCCTTTGCATACCCAACGCATTTAACACACACTCTCTTAACCATTAGTACCAGTAGGGCCATCTGGTTATATCTTGCACCATTAATTATTTAAGCCCTTTTAGCCCGTTTTAGTACTAAGCCCGTTTTTGCTTTTTAACAGTTTATTTTGATAAGCTGTTTGATCCAGCTTATTTTTCTTAGATTTAGCTTAGTTCAAACTACTTTTTGTAATTTTTTCAGATTTTTTATAAATAGTTTAGTATTTTTAATATTTAATTTAGATTAAAACAGTTTTTAATTCATAAAAAATTAAATAAAAGTCAAAAAAATATAATTCTTTTTTTTTAAATTTTCTTTTATCATTTAGGACTTGTAAAAATTAAATTTGCATGTGTAGGGTTAAAATTTCATGTTTTAGGTTTTCGAGTCGCGTTTTTACGTTCCCGTTTACGTTTTTAAATTCGTTTTTGCTTTCGTTTTAGATTTAAGTTGCCTTTTACTTGTTTTTCCCATAGAAATAGAAAACCAATCAAAATCTTGTGAATTCAAACATCAAATATCAAACTGACTTTCGACTCTCCATTGCATTCCTCGTACGGAAGAACGACCCGGGAATATCATATACTACTCGGATTTCATTGATTTTCTTTCTTTAAACCTTTTCAAGGGTCACTTGATTTGGTTTGGTTAATATAAGTAGTATTATTTATATATACCTAAAGTTTGAAATCAATTTTTGGCGCCGCTGCCGGGGAGGAGTGTAAGCGATTGTCGTTCCGACGTTTGACAATTAGTGCTTTGAAGATCCTTCCTCGCGAAGTTATTTGTTTTATTTGTGAATATAAAAAAAATACAAAAATATTTTTCATTTTCTTTTATAAGATAAAAACTAGAAAAATCAAAAAAATATAAAAACATTGTCTTTAATAAAGAATAAAAACCATCATCAATATAATGCTCTCAACTTGAGCATTATCATAATAAGTTCCCAAACAAAAGATTAAAACTTGCCTTTGTGCCACTTGTAAAGTTACACTCTCACCTTTAAGAGTATTACAAACTATATGAGGGGTTTAGTATAAGGCTGGGTTGTTCCGAGGAACTACGACCTGAATGGAGAAGGTTCTTTTAATAGTTTCGCGTTTCTGCTCCTCGCTCCTTTGTGGCGTTTTTCTTTTGGAGAGATACCGTTGATGCCAAATTGTTATTGTTTAGTATTCTGGTCTCATTTTGTCCTTTATAAAAAATATGTTGTTTAAAAAACTCGAAAACTAAATTATCTCCTTTAACCTCTTTTATCATTTAATTCTTCTTCTTATCCCTCTATATTGTTCAATTCTTATGGCGTCATTCGATTACCGTTTGAATCCTATTTACACGATTAAAGAAATGTTCGGTCTTGTGGGGCCTTTGTTCAATTAAATCACGTTGTTATGTTCTAAAGGGGTTTCGTTTAGACAAGTTTGTTCGTGGATCTCAATATAAATACACCTGACTCGTCTCAATGGACCCCCTCATAATTGTCCCAATTGTGGAAACCCGGTTGATGGTCTATATTGTCGACAATGTGCTCTATTACGAAAGAAATTGGAGGAAGTTTGGTTTACAATTTGTGATGAAAATGAAATTTTCCAAGACTTTCTAAACACTTCCGAGTCATCCAATGACAATACTAACGTTGTTAATGCACCTCAAGAGCCATTCGTCTTCAATCAGGACCCCGGTGAAAATTCTTCACAAAGTCCTCCACATATTGACCACCATTGTTGTTACGGGTGTGGTGATTCGTCAAACGGTATCTTTTGTCAACGATGTACTTGTGAGTCTTTTGGGAACGGTGCTCATTATGGCTATAATTGTCCATCGAAAGTTCCGATTATCTATAATCCGGAACCATGTTACAATCAAGACTTTAATTTCCCATAAAATTTTCAAAGTTTTCAACAACAATATATTTATTGTACCCGCTGTGGGGGCCCGCATGAGACTTTTCAATGTCAACAAGTGATCTTCTATGAGCCTTGTTGTGAAAATTGCGAGGGTCCTCATGAGACTTTTCAGTGTCAACCGATAAACCAAAATTTCAATAATTCTAATTCTTTTGGTTTTGACTAATTTCAACCCTCACAATTTATCATTGATCATATTGATTTAATGAATGATCATCTAAAAGCTCATAGAGACTTTCAACAAGTGATGGATGATTCTATGAGTAAGCTTCGTAAGACTTTTCAAACTTGGTTACAACAACGGCAAGAACAAGTGGTTAATCTTGATACTTATACTCTCAAGCCTTCGCAATATTAGAAGATTCCCATTTGCTACGATGACGACGACGACGAGTATTCTTTTGCTACACAAGAATATCTCAAGAAATTCTCATCCGCAATCACACCTGATTTACCAAAATCGGACTCTCTTATAATGGAGAATAAGCATCTCGACACTATTCCGGAAATAGAATCGGACGAATTAATAAAGTCTAGTGTTGAGGACCTTGTCCATACCCTAAGTGAGTCCGATGGTATATCCGAAAGTGAATGTAATTTGCCGGTTTGTGATGATTCTTCTCCGAAAAAGGATTAGGTGTTAGATGATATCTCTGAAAAAGCAGGGGCTTTTCTGTATCTATGGGTGTGCTAGCTGTCTTGACATCTTGAAAACCAAACTTCTTTAATATGTCAGTCATTTATTTATCCTGACTGATAAAAATTCCATCTTCTTTCTTCTTCACGTGCAAACCTAAGAAGAAGGCGAGTTCTCCCATAGAACTCATCTGAAATTTGTCATGCATCAGTTTCTTAAATTCAAGACACAACTCCTTCTTTGTAGAGCCAAAGATAATATCATCAACATAAACCTGTACAAACAAAATATCCCCCTTTTGCTTTTTGATAAACAAGGTCTAATCTATCTTTCCTCTATGAAATCCATTGTCCAACAAATACTTGGCCAAGGTCTCATACCAGGCTCTTGGAGCTTGATGCAAACCATAAAGTGCTTTCACCACCTTGTAAAACCTTGTTAGGATAGTCAGGATCTTCAAACCCTGGAGGCTGACACACATATACCTCCTCTTCAATCTGACCATAATGGAAAACACTTTTGACATCTATTTAATACACCATAAATCCCATAAAGGAAGCATAAGCTAAGAACAGTCTGATGGCTTCAATTCTTGCTACAGGGGCAAAGACTTCTTCATAGTCTATGCCTTCTTCTTGAGTATATCTCTGAGCAACTAGTCTTGCCTTATTCTTGATGACTATGCCTCTTTCATCTTTCTTAGTTCTTAAAATCCATTTTGTACCAATGGCCCTTTTTCCCTTAGGTAAATCAACTAGAACCCAAACCTTTTGAAGCTTAAACTGTAGAAGCTCTTCTTGCATTGCTTCTACCTAAGCTGAATCACTTAGAGCTTTGGTAACCCTTTTGGGTTCTTCTTGGGATAGGAAACAAAAAAACATACAAGTATGAAGGTCTTCATGAGTTTTCCCTTTATAAATAGCACTGAGAAATCCTTGTTTATTTGCAGTTTTGGTCATTCCTCTTGTCTGTACACCAGATTGTATATCATCAATCACATGATCAAGTGAATAATCTTTATGGATTCTTGTATTTAGAGTAGTTAGAACTTGATATGAGGCATTAAGGTTGCTCATATCCATTTCTGTTTCATCACCAAATAAATCAACATGTGTGGCTTCAGATGTAACATTGTCTCTCAATGAAAATATGTCTGAGACAGTTTAAGAGCGATTTGACCTAGTGGTAATAACTGTTGGACTAACAGTATTAATATGTAGACTACCAGTTTTAAGATTTGCACTAGCAGTATTAATACTTGGCCCAGCAGTATTAATATTTGGAGTACTGCTTTTAGGTTTCTCTTGGTCATCAACTCCATTTTCTTTACTAACCCCTTCATCATCCTTCTTTTAAGCATCACAAGAAAGTTTTGGTTCATTGGTATGTGCTTAATTACACATACCTTTGACCTAATAAAACGTGCTTAAAAGACTAAAAACATACCAAAAATACATTGTATTTGTGTGTTTTGCATTTGTATTATGCAGGTAACAGATATCAACAAAAAGGACAAAAATCAAGCCAAAACGAACAAAACCGAGCACGGAATAGAAAGAGCGTGAAAACGTCAAAGTCAACAAATGTGAAAGTCAAAGACGGAGCCGAAATCAAAGAAATATTAAATGGGCCAACCCGTACCCATTTAATGGGTCGGGTCAGCCCATTAAGACATCATTTATAAGACTTATAAGTTTCAAGCCTTAAAACCCTTTAAAAACCCAAAACCATTACCCGGCCCAAAACAATAAGCCCAATCCATAAACCATTAATCCACTTAACCCCCGTTAGCTCATAACACCAATCAAACCCTTACATCGTTAGTCCTCAAGGACTAACCGTGTTAGTCTAAAAGGACTAACGGTGCAAACACTTATCAAATTCAGGGCAAACGACTGTTACCTGTATCCCATTTAAATTTTCTTGCCAGGTCACTATTTGTCCATCCTCTCCACCTAGACTTCTGCTCCCACAAACAAAACCATCCCTTTCCAACTCAACCCCACACCATAAACTGCCATTCCACTTTAGCAATCCCCTCATTTTTGATTCGTGGATGGGACAAAGACAAGAAATGGAGGGCTGAGATGATAGGACTTGATGAGCAAGAAAAATGAAGGGCTAGATATTGATTTTCGACTTACTTCACACAAGAAACACACCTTTTGAGTTCACTCACAGAAGTAACACATGTGAATACCCTAAGACTTAGTTTTTTTTATATAAATAGGACCTTGTAAGCCTTTGATGGCATCTAGCTTTTAAGTTTTTTTAGTTTTCAGCTTATATTAGTTTAATGTAGTTTATTTTTCAAAGTAATGTACTCTTTTTAAGCTTAATGAAAAGTTTGATGTTTTTAAAGTTAAATTCTATTTTTCAAGATTAATGCATTTTATGTTATAAAACTGTTTTTGTAAGATCTCTTAAATTGATTTACTTGTTACTTTAGCTGTCCAACTTAAGCTATATAAACTTTTCCATAGTTTATATAGCTGGTATGTGCTTAAATACACATACCATTTTCCTTGAAAAACGGACTTAAATGACCAAAAACAGACAAAAACTGCCAAAGAAATGTTTGTTTTGCATTTGTATTTTGCAGGAAACGGATATCACACAAAAGAACGAAAAACGAAGCCAAAACGACAAAACCGAACATGAAATGGAAAAGACTGTGAAAGACAAAGCCAAATCGAAGCCGAAAAGTCAATCAAGTCAAAAGTCAACAGAAAAGTCAACTGGTCAAAGTCAAAGTCAACACTGACAAACCCGAAGCCAAAAAAGAGTGTCAAAGTCCAACGACGACATGGTCCAGTCAAAATGAAATCAAAAGACGAATTAAAAAAATATAACTATAGGGACTGATACTTGCCAATTCAAAAGGTTTAGGAATTATCATGGTGGAAAACTACAAGGGCTGAAATTAATGCAAATTCACGAGAAGTAATATACTTGAGGGGTTTTAAACCCAACCTGCCTCAACCCCGTAAAGTTAATGAATTACACAAAAGGCCCCACCGTTATGTAATATTTAACTTAATATAGTGGAGGTTTATCCCTTTGCCAAGACCCAAAAAAATGGTTTATAACAAAAAAAAAAAAACCACAAGACTAGTTTTGCAATACCCCTTATAAACCATAGGGGCTTAATGTTGTCAAAAAAAAAACCCCAAACTGTGCCCTTGTCACCCCTAACCCTTTTATACACAAAATAAACCCAAAACCCTTTTCCCCACCATTTTTCTGAGAAAATCCCAAAAAAAACCCAGGACCAACTCACCTCACACGGTTAACATTCGTTCCATCCCTCGTCTTTTCTTAAACAACCCCCTATAGACTAGTTCACCACCACCTGGCCAAACCTCTCCCCCCCATCCTCCACTAAAACCCTAATCCCCCATTTTATGGCACATCCACAATATCCCCATTTAGCTCAATGCCAAACGCTGCGTGATGATTAAGTTCTTTTGAAGAATGCAAGGGAGCCAAGATTGGTTTCTTCCTCTGTCTTTGGCACTCACACAAGCAAACATAAAAGGCGTTTTGAAAAGGAGACTCAGTTATAAAAGACAAGAAGAAAGACGGAGAGAGTTTAAGTTAGAAAGGGACTGACTAAATTTTTAAAAGAAGCATATAAGTTTTTTACTTATTTTTATCCATTTTGGAAATTTTTTTTGTTTTCCGTATTTTAAGGCAATTTCTTTTCTAAGTTTTTAATCACTTTAAAAAAGCACTTGTACTTCTTAATCTTAGTTTGTAATGTTACTATTTTGAGTAATAAAATTAAAGTTTTTAAAAAAGTTCAAAGTGTTTTTCATTTTCAACAAAATTCAAGCTATTTTTTACCCTAAAATAAAAGCTCTACATAAAGAAATAAAGCTCTTTCTTGACGCTTAAGACTGTTTATAATCACTTTCCCCCCCTCCACTATCTTTCCCAGCTGTAAGATTGCCAAGTTGGCAATCCCACAACTCCCCAAGCTCATGTCGACGACCAAGATGATCCAAACAAGTACCAAGGCAAAATTGAAGGGCCAAGATTGAAGCTGTGAACCACTC
Source organism: Tanacetum coccineum (assembly GCA_026074375.1). Classification (NCBI taxonomy): domain Eukaryota; kingdom Viridiplantae; phylum Streptophyta; class Magnoliopsida; order Asterales; family Asteraceae; genus Tanacetum; species Tanacetum coccineum. Next base: position 39,756 of record BQNB010017043.1, on the reverse strand, counting down.
ACACAACAAGCACAATGCACTTTATGTGTCTTCAAAGAAACACAAGTGAAAGAAGACAAAGAAGAAGAGCCTAGTCGAATTTTTTCTATTTAAAGCTTTGTAAAGCCATTGTGGCCAATATGTAGTTTTTGTGTAGTTTTAAGTTAGTTTTCAAGTAATTCTTAGTATCTTTTAAGTTAAAAGTTTTTTTTATGTACTTGTAATTCATTTCAAAGTTAATGAAATTCAGTTGAATTTTTCTAAGTTTCAAGTGTTCTCAAAATCTTTTAAGCTTACATTTAAGCTATCATATAATTTGCCTTACAAACATTTTCATTAAACTTTTAAGAAAAATTCAAAAGGGGAAGCAAGTTACTGTTGGATTAAAAAGCAAGGAAGAATGAGCTAACATGGATGGCTTATTGGGTTTTCAGCTTAGTTTAGCTTAATTATAAGCTAAGGGTAGGGAGTTAGAGCTTAATTAAGTTCAAAAGATCCTTTTTGACAAAAGGATCAAAGGGTACTTTTCTTTCACTTTTTGCTTATTTACTGTAGCAATAAGCTCATTTTAGTTGGGATAGAATTGGTAAAGGGGTGTTTGGGTTAACTTGGAAAACGGGTCAAAATTGTCTTGTCTTTGGGTTAAGGTCATTTAGTGAGTTTAAGCATAAGTTTTAAGTTGGTATTAAGCTTCCTCAAAAGTTTTTAAAGTTCAAAATTGTTTTTCAAATGATTTCAAAACCATTGTGTTAACTGTGACTTTTAAAAAAACACCACAAGTGCTTATTTAGTTAAGCACTTGTGATTTTGAGTTTGAGGTTCAAAAAGAGTGTATTTTTGTGTGTGTTAAACAAGCTGCAAACACCTTTGGTCTTTTGACTTTGTAAGTCAAAAATCACCAAGTGTTTGTTTATAGCAGTTTTAAAAGATCCATAAGCCCTTTTTCACTGTCAAAATTCAGCAACCTAAAATGATTTTTAAAAGTCAAAATTTGGTGCATAAGTCCATAAGCTAGGGTACTTTAGCTGTTTTCATTTTTCTTTTCAATTTGAGCTTATTTGACAGCTTTTAATAAGCTGTCAAATAAGCCCTTAAGTTTAGCCTTAAAGCTCCCCTGGTGCAAAGGGGAGACTTTAGGCTTATTTTTCTTAGCCATTAAGAGCATTTAAGCCCAATCTCTTGGCTTATTTCAAGAGTCTATAAGCTCTTGTATAAGCCCCTTTAGTTTCAGCTCTTAATAAGCTTATTTGTTGGCTTATTTTTAAGCCCAAACTTGCCTTTTGACTGTTTTTGAATGACTTAGGTGTAGGGATTGCTTATTTTCCTTTTCTGGCTTATTGAGCTTTTCTCATAAGCTCATTGTTGCCCCTTATAGCTTTTTAGGTTAATATAGATAATAGTTGAGCTTGTTTGCCTTTTCCTAGCTTATTTGTCCAAATGACTTAGTGAAATTTTAGTTTTAAGCTTTATTTTAGTCCTGTCATCATAAGCTGTTTTCAATAGCTTATCTAGTTTTAGCTTTTAGCTTTTTACAGCTTATTTAAGATAGTTTAGTCCCCTTTAGCTTAATTTTGTCCTAGTTTAGCTTATTTACCCACAAGTCCAAAAAGTCTTAGCATTCCTAGCCTTTAAGCACTCTTTAAGCATTCTGTCGACTTTAAGCTTATTTTTAAGCTTATTGACAGCTTATCACAAAAAGTTGTAGTAGACAAAGTTGTTAAGCCTCACGAGCTTAACAACTTTGCTTTTTGAAGTTTTTGAAAAAAAAAGAGGGAAAGACAAGAGGTCCGGGTGAGCAAGACTCGAACCCG
>BQNB010017043.1:0-31118 GCA_026074375.1 Tanacetum coccineum | reverse complement strand
GGTTTACCACGAATGTACCTCTCTATACGTATCTTCTAAGACTCAAAGTCACTTTCCTCCAACATAGGAGGACGGTTATCCTTACCAGCTGCACTTGACTCTTTATCAGTTGTTACCTTCTTATAAAAAGTGAAATAAATGAACGGATCTTGAGTGGTTGTTTGTGTTTGATTGAAATCAATTATTGTTCACGGGATTTTACAAATCTTTGATTAAAACCGGGAAAAGAATCGTATCTATCACGGGATTTTACAAAATCAAGAAGAAACAGTAAAACAGTAATTAATTGATGTTGAAATAAATCTCTGCTTTTTCTCACGTCAAAGAGAAGAAAAAAAGAACAAGAATATAATTTCCAAAATTAGAAAATTATATCCCTTTACTTTAGGAACCAAATATTTACTTCCCAAAAATTATAGATCTCTTCCTTTTTTTTCAAAAAAATAAGCCGAAAGTTTTTATTAACCACATAGTGACAAACCCGTGTGGTGACCGCCACAGGCAACGAACAAAAAAAATTTTTTTTTTTAAAACATTACAAACTAAATATGGGAAATAAAAAATAACGAAGAAAAGACAGAAAAAAAATTACGATGATAAAAAAATTACAGTAAAATAGGTTTGCATTTTGTTCGATGCCAAATGTGGTTCACTAGTTCGGCTGTAAGTTTAAGATGGGTTCTTAGTCTTGTATTTCTCTGATTAACTTGTAAGCCTATGTTGCCGAATCTTACGGGTTCATCTTTCACGATGTTGTTTCTCCGGATAAAAGTCGGGAGAGATTGCCTTTCCTTTTTCTTTGCGAATCATATTATGTAATATGATGCAAGTGTACATCAAATGCGTAATCCTTTTAAGACTCTTGTGAGGCAACCGCTTCTAACAAAATGAATAGCTCTGACCCGGAATCACCCATACTGAATTGAGCACGATATGCTTGTGGACATTGAGCCCACGGCCATTTTGTACAATCTATGCTGCCTATCTACAGAAACCATGTTTGTTCGCGTGAAAAGCGTAGAGTTTTCGATGTCAGTTTGCGTAGGCCTTCGCAAATACTCCTCGCCATATAACTCTATACCCGTTACAGAAAATGCATCAATACAATCACGAGATGTTTTTCACCGATTTGTAATATTCGTCTAGAGAATCTGGAATAGCAGCGTATGCTAGTTGGCGAATCGCGGAGGTACACTTCACTAAAGCAGAGATGCCAGCTTTTCCAACAGCATCACACCCTTCTTGAAAATAAGGGCAGTTAGCAGACAAATCTCGAACAATGCGGGTGAACAGCGATCGGTTCATTCAGAATCGTTTACGAAATAAATAGGCGTTGTAAAATGGTTTTTTAGCAAAGTAAGCTAGCACTAGACGGTCATGAGCACCGTAACGATCTCTAGGCATATAGCTTCGTTGGTATTTTTGGATTGTAGGAGTAGATGCTTGAATAACCAAAGTAGCGTCTATTAAAAAACCAGAGAGTAAACTATTCACTTCCGTTTCATCATCCGTATCATCAAAAAATAAACACTCGGAATTAATTTGAGACATATTGTTTGTAGTGTGTGTTTTTGATAAAAAGTGTATATGTGTGTGAAAATAGGAAAGAAGATGTTGGGTTTTATAGAAAATAAAGAGATAATTTTTTATTTTTTTTATAGGAAACGACTTCATTTACTCGGTCTTCTACACGACCCAAACAATTGCAAAGGTTGGGGGGACTAGTCTAGTTCGGTCGAGGTAATGGGACGACCGACCTTAGTTGCTTCCACATGGGACGACCGACCGAAGGTCGACCTTACCATTACATTCAGTCTTACTTTTCAAAATTTAAAAGATATAATCAAATCCCTTGATTTTAGAAATTAATTATTTACTTCCCAAAAAAAATAGATCTCTTTCATTTTTTTTAAAAGTCAGCCGAGATTTTTTTTAATAAAAAAAACAGCCGAACAAAATTTTTAATCAAAACAGCCGAAAAAATTTTTTTTTGTCGTGGCTCCCAGATCCCAAAAAGGACGAATGGGAATTGATTTAAAAAAAAATATAAGTTTTGTTTGTTTAATTTTTTTTAAAGATCGGCCAAAAAAATTTGATTTTAAAAAAAACTTTCGTTGAAACTCAAAAAAAAATTAAGTCGAGATCTAATAGATGTATTAAGGCTCGTTTGATTTAATTTTTTTTTCAAACACACAAGATCAAAACACCTACCACTTAGGCTCTTGATACCAATAGATGGTTCCAATAATTATTCATCTCACAAGAAAGATTGAGGTTTAAAGATCAAGAGAAAAACTGAAAAGAAAATTAATGAAGGATGATTAAACTTACAAGAGATATGAGTTTTGTGTTTACAGAGATCATCACATATCCTAAACCTTGACATGTGAAGGGTATTTATAACCCTCAAAGGGGCCGGCCATATGGGCCTTTGGATGGGCTTTTCGGACGTTTTCTTTGTCGGCCCGATTACATTAAACATCATTAGTTAACGAGCTAGTAAATGCTAAATAACTACTAGTGACCGAGACTTCTTTGTTTCTAACAGTAGTTGTGAAACGATTATCTTCAAATTTCCTTCTTTTTTTTAAATAATACTTCAAATATCGGTGTAATTTCACCATCTTCACGATCATAATAATTCTGGATAATTCCTTCGATAGTTCCTTCGTTCTTTGGATTCACCATTAATTGTGACGGTAGTAAAATCACATGAGTTTTGACTATAATATACATTCCCATTTGCAATGTGCAAATTTCCAACCGCACCAAAGATAGAAAATGACACAAGACTCAGGAAATACAAACTTTACAAATTAAGCAACTAGCAACTATAAATTAAACTTAATCTAACAGGGTTGGTTAAGGTGTAAGGGTATAGCGAAACAAATAATTGGTGTAATTCCTAAAGGATTAGCTCTACGGGTTGTTCTAATGGATCTTCACTCTAAAGATGAGAGTGGAAAAGAGTTTAACCTGGAGGTTAACTAACCGGTGTAGTTAGTTAATAAACAACATGCAAAAGCGATTTGGGTGTAATCCTAAAATTTACCAATTTAAACAAGTTACTCCATCTAAATCCATAGTACTTATCACTGCGGTCTCGAATAGATATACCAAGCCAAGTTCTAAAGTCTACTACATCACCAACACACTCATATTTTGTGTGGTTATGTATCAAGTAATATCACAAAAGTATGCTTGAAATAATTTTAAATTTGAGCATAATTTAAGCATTTTAGTGTGAAAATTAGGACAAGTAAACATTATAATTCCATCCCCCCACTTGAATTATATAACGTCCTTGTTGTATATATAAAACATTAAATACGAGAATTAAATAGAATGAGAAACTCCCCTGATATTTGCTCGGTATGATTCTCCATGTTGATTTATTGAGCAAGATTGTGTTGAACAACCGTCTTGAGGTTTTCAAGACTCCAACACTTCAAGATTTCCATATTTGTAAATTCTCCACCAACATTTGTCGATTTCCCTTCACGAGGTCCTATGTAAATTCTTAGAAAACAAATGCAATTCTATCTCCGTGTATTCATTTGGTTAGACTCGAAATAAATACCTAAATACTGTACAGGAAGTTGATACGTTGTATCCATTCCCCACGATACGCCATATTGATACCCGTATACGCTGTATTCATTTAATGAATACGTCGTATAGACTATGCTAGAAATAAAGACTAGATAACGTCCAGATAGTCAATATGCTGTATCCATGGGGTTTGGATACGCCGTATAGATAGTCTGGGATAACAGACTCGATAAAAAATTGAAAATTACATTCCGGGTTGTCTCCCGGCAAGCACTTTTGTTTACAGAGAAGTCTTTAAGTTAGACTTGCCCCAATTTAATCCCATCCTTATAAAACAATTTGGGGTCGAAAGGGATGCCAAATGGCACATACAAATTCTTGAAAAGATTTATTAGCATCCCTTTGATAATATAATTACAAGCCATGATATCAACATTTAATTCCTAAATAAAAGTTTCAACTTTGAAAAATTTATTAGATGTATCATGACTTGTTTTCAAAAGCTTATTTGACCCATATGCATAGGCACCATCATCAGTATTTATTACATTATCCCCCAAAGATTGTTTAAAATCGATTTTATCATCATCATCATGGTCCTTATCTGATTTTGAATCATCGAGATAAATTACGTTAAAAGGAAATAAATCATTAAAGCATATAACGTTTTGTTCCTCTTCATCATATTCGGACAATGATGTTTCATCTTTCATATTAAATTCATCGATATGTTGAGGACTTACAGTAGGTTCAGTTAAGAAATCTAATTTAGACGTTAGACCATCATTATAAACAATGGCTGGAAATTCATTCTCAAAATCTTTAAAGAAGTCTAAATCATCAAAACAAGTGATCGTAGGCTCGTGTGACGGAAACAAAGGCATATTGACTTTATCATTATCATTTTCCAAATCCATTTTTAAATCGTTGACAGAAATTATTTTGTAAGAAAATGAATTTTTGTCAAAAATTACCGTGAAATCTTCATCGTCGAATTCGTCAAACGATATTTTAAAGTCGATTTCATCGTTGTTAAGAGAACTTACCGTAGGCTCACACGAGAGTGTTGTCTCAGATGTTAACGTGTCGTTAAAGACTATAGTTGGGAATTCAATTTTAACAGATCCGAGGTCGTAAACGTCTTCATTATCCCACACCTTACCATACTTAGCAGTTTCCCAGTTATACACCTTACCACGCCTACGAGCTTTTTCTTCCTCAAGCCTGATATACTCTTCCATAGTAATGTTGGGGTCGTCCACTTTAACCTGTAATAAATTCGCTAGGAAAGAAAACTGTCAAATAGCTTAATACGCCATATTCAATGAACTGAATACGCCGTATTGATGATAGAGTCAAATACGCTGTATTGGTTTAAAAAAAAGTATACACCGTATCCAATAAACTGAATACGCCGTATTGAGTATTCGACTCAAAAAGTTACAATAGATTGTAATAATGCAGAAACACACAAACACAATATGCAAAATATACAATGCAGAAAACAAACACACAATATGCAAATTAATCTTAGCTAAACTAAACTAAAATACTAATAAATAAAAATTAAACAACTTCACTCCCCGGCAACGGCGCCAAAAACTTGATGTGTCGTTGTGTAGGTATTATTTATATATCAAGTTTTACTATTTATTTTATGCTGACTATACCTAAGATAACACTTTAACGGGCAGTATACCTGGTCAGATGGAGTTTCGTGGTAAGTAGGGTGTCGATCACTAAGAGCGAGAGCGTTAATTCCTAATTCTATCAGTATTTTAGTTATCTAAGTTAAACGTAAAACTAATGCAGAGGGGGGTTTCAGCCTAAGAGACTGGCATGATTTTGCGTATCTAACCTAAGGTTTTGATGACAAGTAAAGCAATAAACACACATAAGAAAACAAACAAACGATAAAGAAGCGGTCGAGAACTAATGTAAGGAAAACATATCAACCATGAATAATCCGATAAAACGCAGGTTTGTTTATTAGTGCAATGATTGGCTTATCTCGAAGTGGCATATCATTCCTAGACTTAGGCGGTACTTCTTCCTAAGACCTAGACACATTAATTATGTCATAATTAAATCATCCGCATAAAGCAAGCATTTGTTGATTATAATCTACCTTAGGAGATTAGTAATGGTTCTCTTACTAAAAGTTAGCTCATGGAGACTTAACCCACTTACTGCTTAACGGCTCTTTATATACTAGTAGTCCACTGTCCAAGTCCTTACCAATGGAATAAGAACGTACTCGTTGATACCAAGGCCACCTTATGGCTCAACGAAGCTCACTAGACTAAAGGCAAGGATAGGTCAATATTTGTGATCCTATGATTCTAGATAGATAAATTGCAATATGGAGAGCTATCCCAGACTCTTAGCCTACGCCCAAACAACACTGAAGTTGCAACGCATTAAATATGTAGGACTAGACCCAGTTGAATGATAGGTCGCATACTTAAGCACGTAAACGAACATAAATTGAAAAACATAAACAGCAATCAACGATAAATTAAGCAATCAAGATAAACAAACCAAACATTAGATCTTCATAAACATGGCTGATACCTAAAGGTATCAGCCTATAGTCATTGTAAAAATACACACGGTTTGATATATGAACGATTAAAGTAAAAAAAACCTTAATCGAATGGGTATTCGGTTGCACAAAGATTACAGGAGTTTTCCTATGATCTTGAGGCTCTTTTCTGACCTTTTGTGATCTTCTAATTGTCTCTTGGTAGACTTTGTGGTTTAGGGATTCACTTGCATACCTAAAACTGAGTTTAGGGTCGTCTATTTATAAGGTCTGGTAGTCGGTTCAATACGCCGTATCGGGCGATGTAGGATATGGCGTATTGGGGTTTCTTGGAGTAAGGACCACGTTTGATATCTTCCAGAAGCTTCGTGTATAATAACTCTTGAATACGGCGTATTGATGTTCCTGGATACGACATGTTGGACTTAAATCCTTCGTGGTATCTGGTGAAGTGTAGGCACGGATACGCCGTATCTTCTTGATGGATACGGCGTATTGATGTAAAACTAGTTAGTTTTTCTTCATTGACCAAAGTATTTTATACGGCGTATCGTTGATGTGGATACAACGTATTCTTCAAAGTCAGGCAATGGTCTTTTAATTCTTCAAAGTCTTGGATACGTCGTATAGGTCTAGAATAATATGCCGTATTGGCTGTCAGATCAGTAGACTTTCTCGAACTCTTCGTTTATGCTCCAAAATGCGTGCCTTTTGGCATAACTTCACCAAGTACTCCATAATTACTACAATTCTCAAATGCAAATGATTAATGAACAAGCCTTTGCAATAATCATATAAAATGGGTTAATTATATAGGATAAATGATGCTATAAAATAGACGTTATTTGATGTCATCAGACTTCATCCGATATACGACCATTCTTAGGATTGGCAGGTTACTATTAGCGTTTCATTGCGAATTTCTCGAAGATTGCTAAACCCCTCACTACACTGACATAGAAGAATCAGAATTATGAGTGGGGCGTGGAACAAGAGGAAGCTTTTTAGACATTGAAGGATGTTAGGTCTCGATTTATCTTGAATCACACGATTTAGGGAGGTTTAGAATAGAGAGAATTAAGAGCGGAAGGCAAGACTTTCACAATTTTCCAAATTTTATAAAAAATAGAAATAGGAGGGAAAGTGAGTTTGTTACAAGCCTTAACCACCTAATGTTGATTAGGTGGGTATTTATAAGAGAAGGAGGTTAGCTTCCCATCCTTTAATTTCCTAATATTGCAATCTAGTCCCTATTCTTTGGATAATATGCTATTTTTCACTTTTAGCATATTTCTCCTTATTACAAACTACTTTTTACTTTATAAAATAAAGACTAAAAACTATAAATAAAACCACTTAAAGTATCATAATCGACACTTTTATGATCCTAACAATCTCCCCCTAAGGGTCGATTATTCTGGGCGTTCCCTTCTTGATCCTAGTGGTCTTCCATTCACGTACATTTCCTAATGTCTCATCTAAACACGATGCTTTAACCGTTCTTCAATCCCTTCCTCAAACAGTTGCAGGTATTCAACATCTTCTTTATTGAGAGTTGGAGTCACATAACCATACTTCACGTTGTTATTGTGGCTTTTCAACCCTTCCAAGACTCTTTTTTATTTAGAATCATAGAACTTATGAATTTCTTAATGTCTCGTCACTCTTTTTTCTTTCTTGCTATTCTTGTATATAATTCCATATACTGGTTCAGAGACGATAGAGAACACCTTGTACTTCTCAATGCCTAGGAAAGTAATTGTTGGTGCAGTAAGATTGACCCTTTTGTTGATAGCTTTCCACACCTAGCTGGAAATCATTTACTCTTTCCCATATCACTACACTCCTGATTAAGACTGACAATGACCACAATAGACCAGTCTCAGCATAGTCATCTACCTTTTCGTTAACAATTAGTAAATACATATCCTTAATATTATTCTTGTTGAGGTTCTTGTAATCTGACTCTATGATTGACACTATGCTATCATTTGCTCTTCTTGCAATAATCTCTATATAAACTTGTGCCCATGTCCTAGTTCCCAATAAGTCTTGATGATTTGTACAATCTTTGAATTTGAGTAAACTACTTCCTTTGGCTTTCCGGGTTCTTTTTGTTTCTTAATGTATAAGATCTTTGCATGTAGATTCTTCCAATGTTCGACACTATATAAAGCATAAGGATTAAACTTCTTCACATATTTATCTACCCATCTGGAAGTTATTTCTTCAATATCATCATCATGAAAGATAACTGCAGGAAACTTGTGTAGAGACAACACAATCTTCTCAGGTCCTAAGTTTCCTTTCTTTAAGTACAATAGATCTTGATTAACCAGAGATAGTGCAGGAGCTTTGGGATCTCTTTGACAGCTTTGAATGACTGGAGTAGGCTTTTATGGATATGGTGAGACTAAGATTTATTTTTTGCTTTCCCACACAATGTCATTCTTCAAGAAATTTTGCATTTGATCAATGTGGTATTGATGCTCATCTCCTGAAGTGCATCGTTGTCTCAACATTTCATTAACAACTTTGCGTGGTTTTGCTTCATCAAAAGGGTTGTAACATTTCTTCCACAAGTTCTTATGACACTTTCTTAGTAGGAAGCTCATCATCATCTGTGGCATAAGAATCCATCCAAAAATCAAAGTCATCTAATTGTTCTTGATTACCTGATGTTGATGGACTTGGTTCACTTTTAGTGACCTGACCAAATGACTATTCTCCAAACACATAGGTTCCATGCTCAGACGTCTTCTGCCTCTTTACACTATTCTCCCCCTCAAGATGAGCATCATCATGAGGATCGTCCTGATCTCTTGGGTGAATGGCAAGAAGGTCTACAAAGAGTATTGGACACATAAAGTCTTTCAAACTTATACTTGAGTGCGAGCCAAATTGGTAAATCATCTTGTTGCAGCTGAGGATTGTCTTTCATGGTCAGATATAATTGATGTTGCTGTTCTTGTATAGAAGCTGGGCTGGCTTGAGTTGGGTGCACATGCAAAATATGCCTTGACATGTAATTCCCAACAGATGAATCAACTTGAGAAGGAATATGGTTAGTGATAGCATTGTTAATTTGCAATGTAATCTTTGCCCAAATATTTTCGTGATCTTGCTTAATCGCATCTGCAATCATCTTTGCCACATCATCTTGATTATGTTGTCTTTCCATTATAAGCCCTTATGCAACATATATTGGAACTTTTGTCTTGGTTAGTTCCTGAACACGAGTATCTACCATTTTGGGCAACGACTCTTCCATGACTTCTTGTAAGTGTTGGGCAAGCACATGAAACTTCTTTTTTGGCATGAACCTTGTCTTTAGATGTTCAAACTAATATCTGTGGCATCCTTAGATCTCATTAAAGAAACTCTTGTATCGTTTAAAACGTCTAGTCGTGGGTTTGAACAATGATAAGATGTGTTGTGAAGCAGATAATTTTAGTTTTGGCAAAGATGATGATGGTGTAGAAGATGAAGGTGGTGGATCATTTACCGTTAATTCCTGGAGTTTCTTAGTATCCAAAGATATGAGAGTAGAATGAATCCTAGGGGATCTAATTGTTATAGGTGATGGTGAATGCCAAATCTTCTCTACCTCCTTCAGCAGTTATCTCCACCTCCGGACTTTCCTTATTACTCTTGGGCTCTAACCTAGTGCCAGGATCATTTTGATTATCATTTTGCCTAAGGGTAGAACTATCAACCTCAACATTTTCTACATTCTCCGTTCCTTCTACCAGTTTCTCAATCTCCTCAGCGATCAAGTGCTCCTCAACTTTTTGTACATTTGGCTTTGCTTCAAGTTCATCACGACTTTTCTGCTCAACAAGGCTTAGTTGAATTGTATCTTGTATGATTATGTCGTCAGCCTCAGCAGTAGTTGGCATTGGTGTTGGTGGAGTAGTCGATGATCGCTGGAGGAAAACAAAGATTCTAATAACAGATATACTTTCGTGAGCACTTGATTCCTCCTTCATCCATATCAGGGATAGGTTACCTAGGGCTCTAGTTAGTCTATGCGTTCCCTGGGTAGACTCAATCGGTTGTGACTGAGTCGTAGGAATATCTACCCCAAACACTGTAGCATACATCCGATAATGCTCCATGAGTTTCATCTCATCAGTTATCATCCAACTCGGAATCTTCATTCCAACTCCTGTCTTATTCTTCACTGAACTGAATATGCTTTTAACCATCTCATCATCTTCCAAATGTGATACTTAAATGAACTCTGCGAGAAATCACATGAAATACCAGTCATGTAGTGACTCACTAAAAGCTTTGTGAATATGGGATCAGGGTTAGGTGACCTAGGGGCTCTAGTTGTCCTATGCGTTCCCTGGGTAGACTCAATCGGTTGTGACTGAGTCGTAGGAATATCTACCGCAAACACTGTAGCATACATCCAATAATACTCCATGAGTTTCATCTCATCAGTTATCATCCAACTCGGAATCTTCATTATAACTCCTGTCTTATTCTTCACTGAATTGAATATGCTTTTAACCATCTCATCATCTTCCAAATTGTGATACTTATAATGAACTCTGCGAGAAATCTCATGGAAATCAGTCATGTAGTGACTCACTAAAAGCTTTGTGAATATGGGATAAGGAATCAGTGTTGATGGATATTCGAGTGAGTAGTCAACATGTATATTATTGACAAAGCAGTACAACATCTGCATGATCTGCAAAGGAGGTTGATCAAAAACCAGTGACTCGTATTATTAGACACCTTGAAAATATCTTGCATAGTGTTTCTCACGGTTGTACGAGACCGGTTGTCTTAAAGTTGGACGACGATCATAATTCCAGTGTAAAACCAAGATCGTTTATATAGAATGGAACCATCTTTGAGAACTTTGGTGCAACAACAAAGCGTTCATGATTGTTGTCTATGGCTTGAGGCAGTTGGAATATTGTCCTGAACTCATCAAGAGTTAGAGTGAGCTCTTTCCTGTCAAGCATAAATGAGAGCCTGCAATTTGATCCATCTTCCTTCAAAGTATGCTAGAATTGCTCCAAGTAGATCCATGGTACTGATGATGATGCAGCGATGCTGAATCTGAGTGGATGATTTTAGAGAATATTTGCCATGATTTTGCTTTAATTTGGACACGACGATCTTAATTCCAGTGTAAAACCAAGATCATTTATATACAATGGAACCATCTCTGAGAACTTTGGTGCAACAACAAAGCGTTCATGATTGTTATCTGTGGCTTGAGGCAGTTGGAATATTGTCCTGAACTCATCAAGAGTCAGAGTGAGCTCTTTCCTGTTAAGCATAAATGAGAGCCTGCAATTTGATCCATCTTCCTTCAAAGTATGCCATAATTGCCCCAAGTAGATCCATGGTACTGATGATGATGCAGCGATGCTGAATCTGAGTGGATGATTTTGGAGAATATTTGCCATAATTTTTCTTTAATTTGGACACAGTGGATTATCAAGATCAATCTTCTTGTTTACATCCATGAGAGCATATCGTTTGTTGGGTGGACATAATTCGTCTTGGTGAACCTTGGCTTGTCTTTGTGGTTGTGCCATGATGAATTCTGAATGATTGATGACAAGATGTTAGATAACAAACAATTTATATGACATTTTTGTCTCTTTTCGCTCTGTCTGTTTTATTTGTTCTGGCAATTTTTTTGAACATATTTTTGATCAGTTTGTTTCTCATGTGCTTATTCTTGCTTTTTCTAGCACATGCCATATGCTTTATACGTTTTATTCACAGAACACAGAATTAGTCTAACTCAATTCAACAATTGAATGGTCACAAAGTCACTCACTTCTCATTCTGTTCATTGCAGAAAATGGTCGAAACCAGACATGACTTAGACCACTTAAACAATTGAGAATAGAATTATTAGACTCAAGTTATTTTGAAATTCTTTTTTTTTGTAATGAATCTTATACCATGCAAACAAACACATCTACTAAACAACTGAATGGTCACTAAGTCACTCACTCTTCATTCTGTTCAATACAAAAAACGATCATAACCGGACATGACTTAGACCACTTAAACAATTGAGAATAGACATATTTGTCACAAAGAATGAAATTCATCAAAACTTGATTAATTTTTGTTCAATTTTTTGAGGTACTTTATCACAAACGTTTGAACTTCAAGTCACATGAAAGACATATTTTATTATGTACAGACATTCGAGCTTTAGACAACACATTCAGATGTATAACATGAACACACACTAAATCTAGTAAGCCCCCCAAAATTTTTGTGCATTAATCAACAAATTCGACACTTTCGAAAATGATGTTTGACTTTTCCAATTTTGACATTTTGACTTTTTCAGATTTGACACTTCCGAATTTGACTTTTTCAAGTCTGTCTTGTCGTAAATGGTTTTCTTATCCAATTTCTACAACAAATTCGATCTTCTTATTCTTTTTAGGCTAGACTGAATCCATTTTGACCAAGATTTAGTCAAAAATTCAAGAACATATCAATTTCGACACACATTAAATTCTTCTGAATTTTGACTTTGTATCAAATTTGTGATCCATGTAGTTTTAGAAACATTTATCTTAATCAATTACTTACAAACGTTATTAATATCATTGATAATCCTTTGTATATCATTAATTTTAATAATCCCCAATTTCGGATACCCTAAACTGATCGAATGTAAATTCGATAGCAAGAATAATATTAAAAATCGTTTCCAAAACCTATAATATCGAAAATTACTTACTTTTGAAAAGAGAACAATTGTGGACGTTGTAATGAACTTAAAATCAAAAACTTGACTTTCTCTTCTTTTTCGGTATCAAACTTGGAATATAAAAATAAGAAATGAAATTATTTTTTCTATTTATACCATCCGAGTTTGAAAGTTTGAAAATTGACACTTTCAGTCCTTGGAGTTTATCCTATCAAAATTATGTTTAAGAAATGACAGATTTGGCCCTTGTAGTTTTAATACCGGATTTTATTTAACAAAAATTGCAAAAACTCCCCCTTGGAGTATGATCCATTTGCACAGTTAGCCCGTTAATGAATTTTTTTCTTTTTTAAAGTCTAAATATTCATAGAAAATAAACCCCCCCACCCTCGAAAATAGACTATTTTATTTAAAAGCTATCAAATATTAGAGAGATCATTATTTTTATTGGAATTTGAAAGTGATGTGAATTTTTCAAATAAAATGCAGGTGATGGACGTGAATGGGATTTACAAAAAACACATTAGTATATCAAAATAACTCCCCCTCATATCATGATCCCGTAAAGACATTGAAAACAATTATGATGAAAATATTGAATCATGAATCTAATTGTAATGAGAAGACATGTGGTTTTGATTAAATTATGTTTTTGTCCTTTTACATTTTTTATTTTTGTATTTGATTTTTGTTTTTGAAAAACATCAAGGAAATCTTTTTGGGTTTTTATAATTTTCAATTATTTTATATTGTTTTTGATTTTGAAAAACATCAAGAAAATCTTTTTAAGTTTTTATATTTTTCAATTTTGTATTTTGTTTTTGAATTTTTTTTACAAAATTAATTTATGAGCTTTTTCAAGAAAATAACTTTGCCAGACTTTCCAACTGAGTTGGAGTCATACATCTCAAACCAATACGATGGACTAAGTACTCAAAGCGTTCTTTAGGAAGGGCTTTGGTAAATAGATCCGTAAGTTGGTATTCAGTTTCGACAAAGTGTAATTCCACCGTTCCCTTTTCAACGTGTTCTTTAATAAAATGATACCTGATGTCGATGTGTTTTGTACCTGAATGCTGAACCGGATTGCATGAGATAGCGATAGCGCTCTTTGAATTGCAATACATCAGTATTCTATTGCACTTGTATCCGTAGTCCAGTAATTGTATTCTCGTCCATATGACTTGTACACAACACGCAGACAATGATACATACTCAACTTCAACTGTTGACATCTCAGTATAATCTTGATTTTTAGAACTCCAGCTCATGAGCTTTTCACCTAGAAATTGTAAGCCCCTGAAGTACTCTTGCAATCGTCTTTGCATCCTACATGGTCTGTGTCTGAATATGCAATTAGTTCAAATCTGAAATCCTTCGGATACCATAGGCCTATGTTATAGGACTGTCTTAGGTACCAAAAGATCCTCTTAACCTCTTTGAGGTTATGTTATAAGACTGTCTTAGGTACCAAAAGATCCTCTTAACCTCTTTGAGGTGTTTGACCGTAGGACATGCTTGATAAGAAGCACAAACAAAGGTGGCGAAAGCAATATCTGGTCGAATGGCTGTTAGATACATGAGCCCTCCAATCATTCAAAGATAAGTCAGTTGATCAGTAGGAGTGCCTTGTAAATCAGCATCCAGTCTCTCAGTAGCCATAGGTGTGCTCATGGAGACACATTCATCCATACCGTGTTTCTTTTAAAGCTCAATTGCATATTGTAACTGACTAATGAATATGCCACGAGGTGATTGATGATCTTGAAGTCCAAGAAAGAACTTTAGTTCACCCATCATAGACATCTCAAAATTCTTTTTCATGAGATTTGCAAATCATTTTGAAAAATATGGGTTTGTAGACCGAAAAATGATGTCATCGACATATACTTGGACAAGTAATATGTCGCCCCGTGACGTCATGTAAACAAAGTTGGGTCAACAATACCTTTAGTAAAATGGTGTTCAATCAGGAATGAAAACAGTTTGTCACACCATGCTCGTAGAGCTTGTTTGAGACCGTATAGAGCTTTCTTCAACCTGTAGAAATGGCCTGGAAAGTCTGGATCGACAAATCCATCAGATTGGCTAACATAAACTTCCTCTTTCAATGGACCATTGAGAAATACAGTTTTAACATCCATCTGAAAAATTGTAATGTTTTTATGTGCAGCAAAAGCAACGAACATCCGAACGGCTTCAAGACGAGCAACAGGAGCAAAGGATTCCTCAAAATCTATGCCTTCTTCCTGCTTGTAACCCTTTGAAACAAGACGAGATTTGTTTTGAATAACAATATTTTCGGCATCACTTTTATTTTTCCAGAGCCATTTGACAGCAATTATATTCTTTCCATCTGGTCTAGGAACTAGTTCCCAAACATCTAGTCTCTCAAATTGATGCAGCTCATCTTGCATTGATTCTATCCAGTTGTGATTTGACATGGCTTCTTTAATGTTCTTTGGTTCAAGGTTGCTAATGGTTAATGCATACATGCATAATTCAGAGTCAGTCTAAAGTCTATTTTGAGTCATCACAGGTTTGGATGGATCACCAATTACTTGTTCCAAAGGATGAGCTTTTTTACAGTGATGCAGTTGTCATAACACTTCACAAGAAGTTTTACAACTCCCTAGGCAGAGTACCTAACCGTTGTAGTGTAGTATAGGCAATACTCGGGGGTTGTTATCGTTCTCTAAGGGAAAAGGTTGGGAAGGTTCAAACAGAATCTAACAAAGGTCTACGGGGTTGGGAGAAGATTCTTTTTGTATTCTTATTTTATAGAAAGCAGGTAAAATCATGGTTTGAGAGGTTGGTTTGATTAAAATAAATCTAAACTACTTTGGTGATAACTTATATGATAAATGAACATATTTATTTAATCATGCACTACTCCTCAGATTGGTTCTCCTAATCTTGTTGCTTTGTCACACTTGTGATGATCTCTGTATGTATTTCCTAAGTCATTAACGAATTACACGAACCCGCCGTCTATTTAATATTTTGTTAAGGCAATGTACAAGTAAGGTAGTATGAAGACTGTTACAAGGCCCCTAAGAGTATATCAAATGCAATTGAAATATCTTAAGAGGGATCAACCGCATTAGGGGTAAGGTAGTATGAAGAGTGTTACCGATGGTATCCTTTCTACGCACTCGTGTTTCCCTAGACGTCTATGCTAATATAATATCTTATGGCTAGTTTTCTAAAGCCTAACGCATACATACATCACAAAAAGCAACATTAAAAGGATCTACAATGTAAGTTTCATGAAATCATAAGTATATATTAATAGATCTAGCCTTGCATGGCAAATAAAGGAGAAGAACAAGAATCTATCACAAAACACATAGACATATTAAGTGATAAAGGGTAAATGAACTTCACTTGATTAAATCATGCAGTTGAGGCTGTTACAAGAGGGTTTTGACACCCTCAAAATGAGCCTAAAGGCTACCAAAGTCGTCTTCTAAAACTAGGGTTCGTCTCCCAAAAGTTACACTAAAAACCTAAACACGGATTAGTATATATAAGAAAACAAGTGTGTCGGCGTCGCTTTATGTACCTGACGCCATCGTGCCACAATGGTATTCTAGGGTTTTTTAAGTCGGCTTCGTTCTGACGCCATCTAGAATTCCATGACGTCGTCGCTTGAAAACTTTGACGTCGTCGCTTGTAATTGGCGGCGCCGTCTCCACGCATTGTATGCTTTTCTTCAAGATAGTTGGTGTAGAGTCGTAGTCTTGTCCGTTTCTTCTCCAATTGAGCCCAAGTAACGTTTATTTTCTCCAAATGCTAAAAACACAAAAATGAATGATTAAGCACATAATTTAGGCATATTTGCATGATTTTGGTAGTTAAATGACCCCGAAAAGTGTATAAAATGACACCTCATCAAATACCCCTACAATTGTGATTTGCTTGTCCTCAAGCAAATGGGCTTTTCTACCTATCGTATTTAAAAGCAGTTTACGACACAAAATTCTAGACCTCGTAATTAAAAGCACGAAAAGCATATACTAGCACCTCACATAACTGTTTGAGATTCTCTCTTTCTCTTGGATGTATAATAAATTATAACAACTATGGGAAATAGAAAATTAACACTCATTACCTATCATAGCATACAATTTAGCATATGCTTGATAACGGATCAAACCTTCATCGCTAGGTGCAAGTATTAATCATTTCTATTAAAGAGGTCTTTAAGGGTTGTGGGGGTGTAGGTGTAAGATAACATTAGTGGAAACGGAAACGGATGGCATAAATTTAGGGTGGCTCTTTTGGGTGAATTTGAGGTGAAAGGGTTAACTAATTATTTATAAAAATACACGCTGATTGGGGTTGCTAAGCTAAAGACTCGGACAAAGATATACAAACTCTACACAACTTTACATCAATCTCTTTTCTTTTTCTTTTTTTTTTCTCTTTTTTTCTCTTTTTTTGAACATAATACATCATAACTTGGGGTTTATAACACACCCCTACACTTGAGTTTTAGAACTCATAATTACAATCTAACTATTGACCCGAATTGAGGTGGATCAACATAACATGGTGATGTGCTGGCGTGTAGGGTCAATTTATTAATTACCAAGTTTTAAATTTATATTTAGTCGACTTATCCTAAAACAACACTTTAACAGGCAGTGTACCCGATCAGGTGAAGTTTCGTTGTAAGTAGGGTGTCAAACACTAAGAGCGAGGTCGTTAATCTTATATTCTATCAGTATTTTAATTAATCTAATTAAGTTAATTCTAATTACTTGTTAAACCTATGCTAAACCTAGTTCTAATGATAATGGGGGGTTTTCAGCCTGAGAGACTGACACAAGTTTTATGGTGACAATAATCAATTCTAAACACAATAAACATGCAAGAAAAAAATTAGAAGATAAAAGAGGGGTACAAGCCAAATGATAGAAAACCGTATTAGCCATATTAAATCCAATTAAACGCTGGTTTATTTATTTAGTGCAATGATTTCTTATCTCGAAGCAGCATATCATTCTTAAGACTTAGGCGGGACATCATCCTAAGACCTAGACACATTGAATCCCGTTACAATTAACGTATCCGCATAAAGCATCCTTTTAGTTTAATTATAATCTATCTAGGGATTAAAGTAATGGTGATCTTGTTAAACCCTAGCCCATCGGGACTTTACCCACTTACTGTTTGACGGTATTTTATATACTGGTAGTTCACTATTTAAGTCTTTATCAATTAATTAAGAACATACTTGTTAAAACATTA
Source organism: Tanacetum coccineum (assembly GCA_026074375.1). Taxonomy (NCBI): domain Eukaryota; kingdom Viridiplantae; phylum Streptophyta; class Magnoliopsida; order Asterales; family Asteraceae; genus Tanacetum; species Tanacetum coccineum. The sequence goes on along the minus strand of BQNB010017043.1, from coordinate 13,056 downwards.
CGGGTCACCTGCCGGTCCAACTAAGCTCATAATTCAAAGACAAAGATAGAACATTATATTTGTGATACTATTTGTCAGTAAAATAAAACATGATATGGAAGCTAACCAGGGTATCTATTTTCACTTGTTAGCGAACTAGACAGTTGAATAGTATAGGTCCATATACAAACCGTAAACAAGACATGTGATAAACATAATTAAACTTTCAGCGATACGGCGTTAAACTTTCGCATATACAAACACGTAAACAGTCATGTGATAGGTCGCATGGACCGTATCCAGATGGATAATTATCCATCTGGATAACTATTTTAAAATAAACCAAACATTAAACCTTCATTAAGATAGCTAATACCCTAGGGTATTATCTCATAACCATTGTAATTATACAAGCGTGATCAATTAACCAAGGTAAACTAAACGTTTTACCGCACGATACCAAAAATTAAATGATTAGAGTATAGGAATTACACGGTGTCTTCTATGGAATCATGATCGATGCTTGACCTTTGGTTGCTCTTCTTTTCTTCAAAAAATCGTCTTTTATGTGTATGGTATAGAGAATATGATTTTGCACACTGAAAACTCTTTTTTGAGTCTTTTATTGATAGTGTCTGAAAAAGACTAGATACGGCGTATTGAGTTTGGTCAATACGGCGTATTGGGGTGTTTTCCTTGACTTCCCAAAATATATTTATTCACCAAATCTCTGAATAGTTATCCAGCTGGATACGGCGTAAAGGTGAAACCTCGAACGACCAGGTCTTGGGTAAGTGAGAATACGTATTCTACTTTAAGCAGTCCTAGTCGCTGATACGTTGTATCATTCCACATTTGTGGATACGACGTATTAGCTAGAATTACGGCCAATCTTCAAATATCATCCGTTAAGTCTCCAAAAAGTGCTCCTTTTATGTGCATTTCTTTCACAAAATAATCGTAATATACTGCAATTTACAAATTTAAGTAATTAAGTTTACTTTAATAATAATATAATCGTGGATAATTTATTCGGGATAAATGATGGTATAAATGTAACGTTATTTGATGTCATCAAATATCCCCCCACTCGAATCCTACTTGTCCTCAAGTAAACTCTAGATTATATTGAAAATGTATCCCAACCAAAGTTAAGGATTTTTCCATTTAAGCATTTCTTTCGTTTTAATCACATGTACAAGACCAAGCACCTCACGAAATATGGAAATGAAAACACTCAGATCACTCAACTAATCTAGGGTGTGACATTTAATTGGTACGCTCATTTGCTCAGTCATGATTAGTTTCATATCATATGCTTGGCAAGGATACATATCTCCACCACTAGAGCTAAGGAGAAACAAGTCAAAAGGTAAATTGGGTTTTTATTATAAGGCTAAGGGTTGATCCTTCTAATAATCTTTCACAAAAAGTACCACACTAACAAGGTAGTTAAAGCACACATACACAGCCATAACGACGGAATAGACATGTGTATTCGATCACATCCTTATTCGAGTTTAACCAAGGGTTAGGATGAAGAATGATATAGGGTAGGGATCTTCTAACTTTCACCAAAAGTAATAAACCAACAAGGTGGCTGAATCACGCATACATGGCCGTAACGACGGAATAGACATGCATGACTCGATCTCAACCTCGTTCGAGTAAAACCTAAGGTTAATAGCTAGGAAAGGGAAGCAAATTGTTGTTAAATAAAATTCACAAAACAAATAGATTAAGCTTGAACAAATAAGGTAGTTTCTAGTAACTTTTCCTGACCGTTGCATGATAAAGACTCAAAATATATACAAACGCCTCGATCATAGAAATGACAAAGACAACCTAAGTTGGCCTTCCCATAACGGTCAATTTCCCGATCATCCCAAACTTACATACTTTTACAAAAGTGGTGATATTGACCACTTTATACAAAACTATACATCGTTGATTTTTATCCACATATCAACGAATAATCGATCCTTCTAAGTATTTCATCGGTTTAAGTTTAGCGAACTGACTATCAATCATCCTTCTCTTTTTTGATGCATTTTCTATTTTTCCATTTTTTTTCATAACATAAATCTCAGTGCAATTTCACCGTCTTCACAATCGTAATTCATCCGGATAATTTTTCCTTTAACACTTCATCTTCGGACACAATACATAATCACAAAAGAAGCAAAACACACGAGCTACATATTTTCCCATTGCATTGTGCGAAAATCCCAACTACCGAGAGATATAAAAAATCACATAGACACAGGCAAATACAAAACCCCTTTACACAAAATCAACTAGCAACATTGATTAATAGGCATAATCACAGGGTAGGCAAAGGGTGTAACAAATAGACATTTGGTGTGAAAAAGACAGGAATGGCTCAACAGGTTTTTCTAGGGGATCTTACTCTTATAGTAAAGAGTAAGCAAAGGGTTATACGGGATTTAACTAACCAATGTAGTTAGTTAATTTTACAACATTTAGGCTTTTTAGTGTATTCCTAGAAATTTACCAGTTAAAAATGTTTCTCCATCTAAGTCCATAGTACTCATCGTTGTGGTCTCGAGTAGGGGTGAGCAAACTGAACCGAAAACCGACCCGACCCACCGAACCGAGCCGAACCGAGCTTATTCGGTTCAGTTTTCAGTTTTGGATATCTATTTTGGTTTAGTCGGTTCGGTTCGGTTTCGGTTCGGTTTGGCTCAAACCCGACATTTTAGTCGGTTCGAACAACTAAACCGAATCGAACTGAGCCGAACCGGGTTTATTCGGTTCGGTTTCGGTTTATATAGGGTTCATTCGGTTCGGTTCTCAGTTTCCAAAAATCCTTAACTCGGTTTCGGTTTCAGGTCGGTTTTTCTCGGTTCGGGTCGGTTTTGACCTGATGCTCACCCCTAGTCTCGAGTGATATACCAAGCCAAGTTCTAAAGTTCACTACATCACCGACACACTCATAATTTTTGTGGAATTTTTAGTGAACGTTTGGAAACGAAATAGGCTTAATTCTCATAATTTGGTATTAAAGGTTATATTGCGCGAGGTCATGTAACTAGTAATTTTTACAAAAGTTATGCTAGCAAAAAAATTTTAAATTTGGCATAATATAAGCATATAGCATATTATTTGTAAAAGAAGGGACAAGTAGGCATTCTAATTCTCCATCTCCCTACTTAGATTATATAGCATCCTAGTTGTATAGATAAAACACTTTAAAGAAAATGGGAAATAGAAATAGAACGAGGAACCCCCTTGATATGTTGCTCGGGGTGATTCTTCGATTTAAGTTCTTAAGCAAAAGCGTGTTGATGAGGCGTCAGAATGCTTGTACGAGTTCAACACATGTCTTTTTCAGAGTATACCATATCGTCAATTTCCTTATAGTAAGGTGTTGCATAAAAGTTTAGAAGACAAAAGTGCAATTCCTATCTCGGTTATACAATGGTTACAATGCAGGAAAATAATTAAACACACTGTACGGGAGGTCAACACGCCGTATCCCAAACCCAAGGATACGCCGTATTGTATCTTGTAAAAACAAATAGTTTAAAGTTTTGAAGAAATTAAAGATTGATAACGTCCAGAAAAGTTCGATATGGCGTATCCATAGGGGTTCGATACGTCATATTGAGTGTCTGGGAAGACAGACTCATTGCAAATAATTAAAAATGCGAGAAACAATTTAAAAAACAGTCGGGTTGTCTCCCGGTAAGCATTTTTGTTTCAGCTAGTCGTTAAGTTTGACTTTTTCTTTCTGCTCTTTATTCATCATTCATTCTTTTCATCGTCTACCCTTCCCCTTATTTTCGAAAAATCTCTTGGTAGATGTGAGACGGACTATCTTTGCTTTTTTCCAAAGTATTGTATCCGCGATTTTTTATAGAAATGTAATCTTCGTTTGGTCCTAACGAATACTTTATAACTTCAAACTTTTCGGTCTTGCATATTCTTCCTGTATCACTCACTTTGGTTGGGTGAGGTGATTTTCTCCATTCATTTGTGTTTCCTTTCCACTTTTCCCTGTTGTTTCCATCCCTCTCGTAATGATCATCCAAATCAGGTTTGGTGGATGAGTCAGTATTAGTATTAGGAGGGTTCCCATATTCATGATCCTCCTATTCTTCATTGCTTGATACGACATCAGTCATTAGTCCTTCCTGATTTCCCACTTATATCCAAGTATACAATACTGCGTACTTAGTCGTTTCGTCCACTTTCTTATGGTCTTTGAACTTTAAATTTGCCTAAGTTATGAACTCCAAGGGATCACGACCTTCTTCATCATCGTCGCATATCTTATCATAATTGCTAGCACATGACAAGGAATAGAATTTACCAAAAAATTTCTTCACCAATTCTTCCCAAGTGGTGATTTTGCCATTTCCTTCGTTCATCCACCATTTTCTCGCATCCACAGAAAGTGAAAGAGGGAAAACCTTCATGCGTAGTTGAAAAGGGTCCATATTGGCTATTTTGACCAAATCAAGTATTTCAAGGATTTTAGCGATGTGGCTAACCACATCTTCTTCATCCCTTCCGCTGCAAGTGTTACTACGTAGCTCAGTTAATAATTCCTTGCTGAGTTCAAATTTCTCATAGCTTTCGGTCATTGGCTCAGCAAGATTTTGTTCAACTTAAGCTTTATTCAGAATAGGTTTTTCCATTGTTCATCAAACGGTTTCCTGAAAATAAGCACAAATTATCAGTCGGATGTGCCCTCAGGAAAGAGAACATATAAAACAGGAAATCGAATGTGAAAAATTATTACTGCTACTGTATCAGATGATAAATACTCCGTATTCAATTTGTTTGAATACGCCGTATAGATCTGTTGAAGGGCAATACGCCGTATTGATTTTACAGAATACGCCGTATTGTTTAGAAGAACAGATACGTTGTTTAGACTGTAGAGATAAATACGATGTTCTGAGTAGAAAGGTCGATACGTCGTATCCAACTGGTGGATACGGCGTATCAGTTGATCTATCAGAATAGGATACTTAGAAAATAATTAAATAATGTGGGAATTTAAACACATAATTAAATTAAATACAAACAGAATTAAATTATACTAATTATAAGCTAATGGTCAGAAATACTAATAAAATTAAAGGTTAAACTTTTTCACTCCCCGGCAGTGGTGCCAAAAACTTGATGTGCTGACGTGTAGGGTTAATTTATTGATTACCAAGTTTTAAATTTATATTTAGCCGACTTATCCTAAAACAACACTTTAACGGGCAGTGTACCCGATCGGGTAGAGTCTCGTTGTAAGTAGGGTGTTGAACACTAAGAGTGAGGTCGTTAACCTTATATTCTATCAATATTTTAATTAATCTAATTAAGTTAATTCTAATTACTTGTTAAACCTATGCTAAACCTAGTTCTAATGATAATGGGGGGTTTTCAGCCTGAGAGACTCACACAGGTTTTATGGTGACAATAATTAATTCTAAAAACAATAAACATGCAAGAAAACAATTAGAAGATAAAAGAGTGGTACAAGCCAAATGATAGAAAACCGTATTAGCCATATTAAATCCAATTAAACGCTGGTTTGTTTATTTAGTGTAATGATTTCTTATCTCGAAGTGACATATCATTCTTAAGACTTAGGTGGGACATCATCCTAAGACCTAGACACGTTGAATCCTGTCACAATTAACCTATCCGCATAAAGCATCCTTTTAGTTTAATTATAATCTATCTAGAGATTAAAGCAATGGTGATCTTGTTAAACCCTAGCCCATCGGGACTTTACCCACTCAGTATTTGAGGGTATGTTATATACTGGTAGTTCACTGTTCAAGTCTTTATCAATTAATTAAGAACATACTTGTTGAAACGTTACGGGTCACCTACCGGTCCAACTAAACTCATAATTCAAAGACAAAGATAGAACATTATTTATGATCCTATTGGTCCAGTAATATAAAACACGATATAGAGAGCTATCCTGGTATCTAGTTCACTTGTTAGGCGTAACTAGACCTAGTTGAATGATAGGTCGCATATACAAACACGTAGACAAGTATCATGTGATAAACATAATTAAACTTTCAGCGATAAATTAAGAAATCGATTTTAAAACAAACCAAACATTAAAACTTCATTAAGATGGCTAATACCCTAGGGTATTAGCCCATAACTATTGTAATTATATAAGCGTGATCAATTAACCAAGGCAAACTAAATGTTTTACCGAACGATACCAAAAATTAAATGATTACAAGAGTATATGAATTACACGGTGTCTTCTATGGAATCGTGATCGATGCTTGACCTTTGGTTGCTCTTCTTTTCTTCAAAAAATCATCTTTATATGTATGGTATAGAGAATATGATTTTGCACACTAAAAACTCATTTTTAAGTCTTCTATTTATAGTGTCTGAAAAAGACTAGATACGCCGTATTGAGCTAGGTCAATATGGCGTATTAGGGTGTTTTCCTTAGAGTGCGCGCTAAGTTTATAATCAATCCAATATAACTTCCCAAAATATATTTATTCACCAAATCTCTGAATAGTTATCGAGCTGGATACGACGTATAGGGAAACATGGATACGCCGTATTGGGAAGTGAGAATATGCGTTTTCTTGTGAAGTCCAGGCGCTGATACGCTGTATCTCCTTTTTTGGATACGACGTATTGAGCAGAATTAAGCAATCTTTAAATATCATCGTTTAAGCTCCAAAAAGTGCGACTTTTAGCATTTCTTCACAAATCACTCCGTAATTACTACAATTTACAAATTTAAGCAATTAACAATTCTTGCAATAATTATATAAAAGTGGATAATTTATTCAGGATAAATAATGGTATAAATGTAACGTTATTTGATGTCATCACATGGAGATCATTTGACAAACATATGGGGATATTAATTTTACTTTTCTTCCCCATTCTTCTAGGAATTAAATACTACCATGAATCCCATTCGTCCTAAAACTGTATTTACAAGGATAAGGACTTAGCAACCATGTACTCAAATAATTAACTTGGGTTAAAACAATAATGTACTAAAAGCGAGTACATACAAGGCAGGCTAAGGCGATTTGGGTGTAACAATTGGTTCAAGGGTGACAATGCTCTTCATTAATAGTCCGGCTTAACCAAAAAATTACGGGAACCATGAAAAAGGATAGGCTCGGAGGGGTGTACTAGGGGTATCCTGCACTAAAAGTGAGTGCATGGAAAGGGTGTGGGATAGTTATATGATCGAGGTGACCATCATAACAATTATAGGTTTAAAACATGGGTTAATCCTAGTTCCTCTTATCTAGCAAATCCTAACACTTACTATGCGGTTTGATGATGCATCACAAAAATATGTTCTAGAATTTAATACACTACCAGTACACTCATATAGTTTAATACCGATACTAATGCTCCAGAAAAGGTAAGAAAGACCATACGCACACATCCGTAATGAAAAAATAGACACATATGACTGCATTCGAACCTTAACTCGAGAAAGCTAAAGGTATAAACTATCTTGGGTATCAAAAATAGATACCCTAAAGATCTAAAGGCGAACCTTATATTTTTGGGGTGGAATTCTGAGGGTTTTTGTGCTAGTCGTAAATTCCTATCCATTAGACGCTATTAATACTCAGTTTTCATCGGTATGTGTCATAAAAAAATTTAAATTTGGATTAAATTACCTTTTACGCTATGTTTTGATATATTACCCATCATTAAGCAACAAAGCAAATGGCAATTAAAGGAATAGTTTCTAAGGCTTATTTCCCATATACTTAAGTTGAACATTGTCCCCAATGTTCTTTAGAAGTACCCGTACAATGAATAAAGGGAAAAGGAAACAAGTAAAAGAAACTAGTACTACCCTGGTTTGGTCAATAACTGAGAAGAAACATGCGATAACTTGTTAAATCGTCCTCCAAGAATCATCTAATCAAACTTCCTAAGAACTTCCAAGCTTCTTCTTATCAAATATAACCTATAAATCAAAGACAAGGACAACTACACCTGGCTTGAAATCGGCAGGATATGATATATACAACGAAACTTTTAGGGTTGACTCTATGAAAGTAGTAAAGATAGGATGAAGGTGATGATATAATTTTAGGTTTCTGCAGGTTTATAAGAAAAATACAAATTTTAGATATTGCACATTTTATTTTTCGAAAATAATTGAAAATTTTGAATTTTCACATGTCTGAGGGTTTGACGCAATCAAGAAAAATCTTGTCGCGGTCGCTTGACAATCCAGACGGCTTTTCACTATTTTCTGACGCCATCTCCACACACTGTGAAAACTTCTCATTCGTTTTTCAGGAAAATTTCCTGCACGCAATCTTATTAGTTGTTTCCTGTAGAAAATACTGCATAAAACCTTGAAATTAATCATTACAATTATATCACTCGAAAATGACGCGAATTAATCTAAACAATTTATTTTAAATGTTTGAATTGGTTCTTATAAACCGGATAATTTCCCCTACACTTATTTTAAGCAAAATACCTTTGATTGTTAATAAGACGAATTTAAAAACAAAACAAAGCATGATTACAAAATATATTTCATACATACAAGAATAAACGATAAATAATTAAAACACAAGACACTCCTAAATGCGGGAAAAATAAATATTAGGTTGCCTCCCAAAAAGCGCTTTTTTATTTATGAGTCTTGTAACTAGACTCGAAGTCACACGTCCTTACGTGACTTCTCCTTCATCAGCAATTCCAGTCAAATATTCGGGTCCAAGCTCCAGACATTCTTTGTAAAACCCTAATATTTTGCTCATCATGTACTCCACCCCTCTTCTTTTGTCCTCCTCGTTCCTAAGGTAGACTGACTTAGTGTGCTCTCTTTCTAGGTTTGAAAGCGAGTTGTACTGTTCTATCTTGTGGGGCATCTTATATGTAATTTCATTGGTTCGTTTGTGAACCTCACTACTCCTTCGGGTGGGTCATGAGTCATGTTGGATATTTCAACAAAGGGCTTCCTTAGTACTACTTGTAACAGCCTAGGGTCTATTATTGAACTAATATCCTCAACAATCATGAAGTCTATGACGTAAGTGAAGTTTCCTACGAAGACGTGCATTCCCTTAATCCTTCCCGTGAAATTGCTTAGTCTCCTATTTGGGTCACCCCTAGGGTCAAGTTGTACAGTGTTCGAGTTGTATAGTGTTCGGGTCACCCCTAGAGGGGAGTTAAGATCTATGTAGGCTTTTTCCACATGCACATGTTCAATGTTGCATGTTATTTTGAGGTTTGACGGACTTCCTTCTGTGATGATGGGGTTTCTCAGAAATATTGAAGGAATTGGGCCACTCATTAGGTACTTATGATATGCTAGTTCGCTCCTAGTCGAGAATATGTCAAAATACTCCACCTCTAATTCTCATGCTTCATCGTTTTCATCTACTTCATGTTCCTCCTCGCGGGAATCATCATTCTTCTTAAATATCTGAATAAACATCACGTCATAGTCATCCTTTTTCGTGCAAACAAATTCGATGTTAGATGACTGGGAACCAAGCCGAGTGATTCAAAGAATGAATTGAGTTGGAGGACTTTTTCGGTTACGAATGAAACTGATGGATCACGTAGTGAGGAAGGGTTGGTATTGTTGTTTTTCGGTTTGTCCGTTTCTTCTCTCTCTTCTTCTTCTGGATTCTTGTTTTGGGATTTGTCCGGCTGCTTGGGACATATTGTGACAGCGTTGATCGAACTATAGATTCGGGTTGAGCATTGAGGGTCTTCTGTTGGGTAAGAACGAGTAGACAAAACTGGAGAGGTAGAGTTAACATTCAGTTTCAGGTTCTTAACTGTGTCACTTGGGAGTGCTCCAGTTATTCGATCAGTGATGGCCTTCAAGACTGTGTCAATTTTGTTGGTCATCTTGCTTTGTTGTTGTTTGAAATCGGCTTCAAACTTGGAAAATCTAGCGTCTTAAGATGCCATGAAGTTGGACATCAATCCTTCAAGATTTGATTGATTGTTAAAATTTTGAGGATTGTTGTTGAAGGGGCGGTTCGGGATCGAATCGTTAGGTTGAAACCGGTTAGGTGGGTTTGAAAAATTATTTTGAGAATTTTGGGGTTGTCTCCACCTAAGGTTTGGGTGACTTTTCCATGACGGATTGTAGGTGTCACCAAGATTGTTTTGCTCGGGTTTGAAAGTGTACCACTTGCCTCCCGCTTCATTGGTACGTAAGGACGCATACTCAACAAAATCTTTCTCAGGATTTTCCATGCAGTACTGAGTGTCGTGGGGACCACTGCAGATCTGACATGAAGAAGTGATTTTGTTCACTTGAACATGTTGCTTAGGAGCAAGATGAGATTCCATCAAGCGTTGGACTTGATTTTTGAGCTCGATGAGACGACGGTCAGATGTACTCAGGACATCTTGAGGCAAAGAGATGTCCTCTAATAGTGCTCATGATTCTTTGGCGTCTCTGTCACGAAGCTTACCACGGGCCGATTGGTGCCATGATGAGGGACTTTTTGGAGTAAGTCCTTAAAACGAGTCCATGCTTCAGAAAGAGACTCTCCTTGATGTTGTTAGAACATAAGGATGTAGTTACGGAGTTTTACAGTCCTTCCCGGTGGAAAGAATTAAGCAAGGAAAGAGTGGTAAGATCCTCCCATGTTGAGATGGATCCTGCTGGAAGACGTTCAAGCCAATTGCTAGCTTGATCGCGAAGGGAAAATTGAAATAAACACATGCACGTTCTTTCCTTATTGTCACCGTTAAGGTCAAGTGAGTCCACTAGTTTTAGAAAATCCTTAAGGTGTTGCTTTGGATCCTCGGACCGAAGTCCGTGGAATCAGCATCCGTTTTGCACTAACCAGATGGTGTCGGATCGAAGAGGCACCACATTGTTCCCTTCGGGGAGCTCAATGGTGTTCCTGTAGCCCTCGTGGCTAGGTTTGGAGTAATCTCTAAGAGTACGGATATGATTTTCGTCTCCCATAGAGGTCAACGAAAACGGATTACGAAACAAATAACATAAAGAAAAGATAGACTACAAGAAAACTAATATACCAAAAATAAAAATCTCACTTGATAGGAATCAAGCGAGTAGACCTAAGTTAAACAATGGTCAAAACCTAACTATTCCTCATGCAGCGGCGCCAAAAACTTGATAGGTTGTCATAAGACTTCACAAGAAGTTTTACAACTCCATAGGCAGAGTACCTAACCGTTGTAGTGTAGTATAGGAAAGACTCGAGGGTTGTTATCATTCTATGGGGGAATAGGTTGGGAAGGCTCGAACATGATCTAACAGAGGTCTATGGGGTTGAGAGAATATTCTTTTTGTATTTTTATTTAATAGAAAGCAGGTAAATTCATAGTTTGAGAGGTTGGTTTGATTAAAATTATAATTAGTAAAATAAATCTAAACTACTTTGGTGATAACTTATATGATAAATGAATGTATTTATTTAATCATGCACTACTCCTTAGATTGCTTCTCCTAATCCATTTGCTTTGTCACACTTGTAATGATCTATGTAAGTATTTCCTAAGTCATGAATGAATTACATGAACCCGCCGTCTATTTAATATTCCGTTAAGGTAACACACAAGTAAGGTAGTATGAAGACTATTACAAGGCCCCTAAGATTATATTAAATGCAATTGAAATATCTTAAGAGGGATCAACCATATTAGGGGTAAGGTAGTATGAAGACTGTTACCGATGGTATCCTTTCTACGCACTCACGTTTCCCTAGACGTCTATGCCAATTTAATATCTTATGGCTAGTTTTCTAAATCCTAATGCGCACATCCATCACAAGAAGCAACATTAAAAGGATCTATAATCTAAGTTTCATGCAATCATAAGTAAATACTAATAGATCTAGCCTTGCATGGCAAATAAAGGAGAAGAACAAGAATCTATCACAAAACACATAGACATATTAAGTGATAAAGGATAAATGAACTTCACTAGATTAAATCATGTAGTTAAGGATGTTACAAGAGGGTTTTGACACCCTCAAAACGAGCCTAAAGCCTGCCAAAGTTGTCTTCTAAAACTAGGGTACGTCTCCCAAAAGTTACACACTAAAACCCTAAAAATAGATTTGTATATAAGAAAACAAGCGCGACGGCGTCGCTTTATGTTCCTGACGCCGTCATGTCACAATGGTCTTCTTAAGTCGGCTTCGTTAAGACGCCGTCGCTTGTAATTGAAGACGCCGTCTCCACATACTGTTTGCTTTTCTTTAAGATAGTTGGTGTAGAGTCGTAGTCTTGTCCGTTTCTTCTTTAAATGAGCCCAAGTCACGTGTATTTCCTCCAAATTCCATCCAAATGCTAAAAGTACAAAAAACAAACGATTAAGCATGTAATTTGGGCATATTTGCATAAGTTTTGTTTGGATGGGTCACCAATTACTTGTTCCAAAGGATGAGCTTTTGTCCAGATATGTGTTGAGGGTTGTATTTGGTGGAACTCATGCATATTTGATAGGTCTAGAGGTGTTGTAGATAACTCAGCTTCCTCAAAGTTTTGAGCATCATATGGAACAAATACCGTATTACCATCAAAATATGTAGAATCTTCTTGATTGAATTCATCAGCCTCATTCAAGGAGATTGGAGAATTTTGTTCTTCGGATGTAGTTACAATGGTAGGAGCCTCATGATCTTCAATGATGATTGAAGATGTCGAAGGTGAGTCTTCATGATTATGAACCTGTTGTGCAGCGGAATTGATGGACACGTTAGAAGATCTCTTCTCAAAGAATTCTTCATACATTGGCCCAAACAAATTATCTAAATCTTCTTTAGATGGAGTATTCATGGATTCTGCTGATTAATCATCATTGATGAATCATTGTGAAACGGGTTCTAAACTGTCATGTTCAGAAAACATAGCCGTAAGCTCATCAAACTTGACATGGATGGTTTCCATAATCTTTTTGGTGCGACGATTATATATGTGAAACCCTCAGGATGTTTCTAAATATCCAATAAAGATACCAATGTTTGCTTTAGGTTTCATCTTTCCAAGGTCATCTCGGTCATTTGCTGGATAACACAATGAACCAACCCTATGAAAGTACTCCACATTTGGTTTTCTGCTGTGTAA
>BQNB010017042.1:0-62345 GCA_026074375.1 Tanacetum coccineum | reverse complement strand
TAAAGAAGCTCAAATGTGAAATTCCTGTAAACAAATAACATACATATCTCTTCTTCTTTGAGGCCACTTGTAAAATCATAACCGAAAATATGAATACAGATCGACTATCATATTTAGTATGTAGAACATACGCGAGTGTTTTGAAAGTTAGAGGCCCTTGCAAGCATAAAGATATGTTCATATGCTTAGAGTCACTTAAAGGAAAAAATACCCGCACAAATTATAATGTTTGGAGTTGTTATTATGTGTTTGAACGGTAAAGTTTTTTTAGTTTTCAAAAATTATGATCACAAAAAATTGTATTACACTGAGCATTTTTTTTTTTTTTTTTTTTCCTCCCATTTTTCTCTAACAAATTAGCAAATTGAATAGAAAACTTACAATAAACTCAGTCAAGACTAGATCATCAAAACTTGGCGACCCACTCCTAACCGACCTATCTCAACTTGTGTTACACCAATATCATCATCATATTTGCTTCCCAATGTGTCCCATAATCAATATTTTTAGTGGTTCTATTTTGTGATGCTCACTGAATTTTGAAAAAAAATTGAGGATAAAAATATTAAAAACTTTATACAAACTAAACATAAACATTATAATAATACTTAACTAGGATTTACACCACCGCATCCCATTTTATAAAAAAGCAATCAAAACAGCTTCAAATTTTTTATATACCTCAAGCCTCTAGTGATTAATCTCATCGTTCTTCTCATCTTCATCTTCATTTGCATCTCCATCTCCATCTCTCATTCTTCACACTCACAAAAACTGCTTCAAGACGCATAAGGTAGATTTTTTAAAAACCCATTTGGATACAATCAAAACTCATATTAAAAACATAAACAAAATAGTTAGAAAACAATTTAAACAAAACTCCCTTTTTAAAGATAAAAACATCAATAGAATTAAAATAAAAAAAATCATAAAGATAAAAACATCAATAGAATTAAAATATAAAAAAATCATTATTGTTTTCAAAATCATATTGTTGATAACCCCTTTTGCTCGATCTCGATTTGTAGATGAATGTTGTAGATTGATAGGTGGGAAGAAGCTTCTTCAAGAAAGAAAAGAGATATGAGAAGATGGAGATGGACATATGTTAAGAAAAGAAGATACCACATGATTTATCACTTTTCATAACAATAATTAAATAATGGGGTTGTGAGAGAAGATACTGCTCACTCGAATAAAAAACTATTAAACATGAGTTACTACTGTTCAAATTGTGAGACAAAATACCACGACATTTGTTATATAGTATAATAATGTCCAGATTAATTTTTAAAGTCAAACTGGTTCAATTTTGACCTTGATTATTTGTGTGTAGTTGTATACATACTCCCTCTGTCCCATATTAAAATGTCCTACTATTGACAGTTTGCAATTCTTATCTTTTTTAACTTTGACCTTAAATATATTTGTTTGTGTTATGTGATACTTGATGAAAGTTATACCAATGAAAAATACATTTAAAACTCAATTCATTCATATCCAGTTTGACTCTGAAAAACAAATTAGTTTTTAATTGTATTATTTTATAGGGTGTTTATTCTACCTTAAAAAGTCAAAGTGAACATTTAATATGGACAGAAGGAGTAATATTTAATGCAAAATACGAGTATATGAATGAATTGGATTTTAATTGGTATAATTTTTTTCAAGTATTATATAATACAAAAAATATATTTAAAGTCAAGTTGAACTAGTTTGACTCTGAAAAATTAAACTGAACACGTATTTTAAAAAGGAGAAGACGATCTGTATGTCAATTTTATATATTTGCAACAAGGGACCTGAAACGTAAAAACCTTTCTCATTTGGATAATAAAACAAACAAATCGCAAGCCAAACGGCTTAAACGAGCACTAACATTGTGAACCATGGTGATACCGCGGAAAAAGATTAAGTCGGATCCTTATTGCAAAACATGCAGATCGTAAAACCTAGAGATTAAAAATGCATATTTAGCAACATGCCTAGGAAAAATCCAAGATTTGGGCTTTTTGCAAAGAGAGATGTAAAAAAAAAATTGAATTGATAATTGTGGTGATGTCATGGGTGGTGCCGAAAGTCACATATTGCATAGTTAATACGTGACTGTATGATTTTAATGAACTATTACAAGTATCATAGCCAGGTAGTTAACTGTATTCACATTCAGAATTCGAAATTCGGTCATTTGCGAGTACTTGAAACTTTGTGTCAACTATTAATTTCATAAAAAATATAACTCGGTTTTTATTCATTCTAGTTTTTCATGTAATCAACTAAGATATGGAAGGTTAGGACCGTATCATAAAATAGGAATCGTGGTGTTATGTATTATTACTTGAAACTATGTCCCATTTTTGCATAAATCAAACTCATCTAATTAGCAGAACTAGCTACCCAATAGAATGAAAATCCCCATAAATAAATCCTGTTATACACTCTTAATCAACAAAACAATAGTAGTGACAAATACCCATTAACTAGGTAACAACTATATGGTTATTCATTATGTATTTATGTTTAAACTAGAGCAAGTGATATACACTTTTTGGGAAACTTTGATTAAAAAAACGTCACTTTTTCTCAATGATTAAACCTAGAATATTTTCAAAAGAACAAACACCTGGGGTCAATGATTAAGACATCAATAGTTATTTAAGGGAAAAAAAATGTGTCAAGCAATGAACATTCTTTTTGTGAGTGATAAGTCCATAAAAGAAGATATTCGCCTTTCAATGTCGATAAAAAATTCATAGCCTAATTGTATACGTCTTTTTTTCTATAAGCTGTCTATTTAACACTTGTTTCAAATATTAATTCATAATCTAACAAAACAATGCAAATTCTAGCAAAAACTGAGCTATCTAGCTAAGATTTCATCTAATCATTTTAACATATCTAAGAGAGTGATGGATCGAATCTTCACAAATTTGACCCAACTGAACTAGTATTGGTCCATTTTTTATGCAACTATCGTTTGTACTTTGTACGTGTTGCAGCTCTCGTCATAAACGTGCATCGACCCGTGTAAAAGGCTTTGGCAAATGGTCTTTATGGCTTTTTTTGGGGTCATTTTTCGGTTTTTGGCGACAACTAACGTTTTTCGATAACGATGGTATAAAAAATTAGGCGGTGTCTAAAATTAACCTATGATAGGTTAAGGAAAAGATTATTTATGTACTCCATAAGTTAAGTAAGGTTGAGTTTAAACTATTTAAACAAGAAAACGAATATTTATGAAGTTCCATATACGGACAAGAAAACTAGGGAATCTTGGTAGTATTATCAAGGACACTCATTACACTCAAAATCTCCAGAAAAGATGGTATTTCTTGATGACATAGTTAGGCGTTCTTTTTCTTGGTAAATTTGCTAGGAGTAAAACTCTATTAGTTGGATACTGTAATTTCAACACCCTTTTTTAATTTCTTTGTAATTCTAGCTCCTTGCTAGTTTTCTTTTAATAAAGTTGCCGTTCAAAAAAACAGATCTATTACATTCATTGAAAACTCACAAATCCACGTCATTTTACACTTTTTGTAATGGATAAAGCACACTCACCAGCACTTATATTCCACCTGAAACTCATACACAAACAATAATAACAAACACAACTCTCAAATAACAACCATATAACCACCATCAATTGCCATATCATAACACTTCATCATGGGTGCTAATACGTCATTATTAAGCTCAGATACATCAAAAGTTAATACCAACTTAGGTGACATGCCAGAATCATGTGTAGCATTGATATTATCGTACTTGGAACCAGTTGACATATGTAGATTAGCTCGAATAAATCGCCCATTTCATGCTGCTTCTACTGCTGATTTTATATGGGCGTCTAAGTTGCCTTCTAATTATAGGAAACTAGTTGGAAGTCTTTTGGTTAACCATACGAAAAAGTTGGGTGAAAAGGATATTTTCGCGAGGCTAAGTCGAGGCGTGTCATTTGATTCCGGAAATAAGGTTCGAATATATATGACTACTTTTCTTTTTCTTTTTTTATTCTGAAAGGCTAGCGATTTATTTTCGTATTTGGCTAAATTTCATTGTTAGGTTGTGATAAGTTGATAACTAGTTCAATATTAATGAAGATTAATTTGTATGTGGAGTTTCATAATTTGATAAAAACTCAAGAAATAATTTATTAGTTTCTTTATAAATCATTCAGATTTTGAACAACGAAACTAAAAATTGCTGCTAGATAATGAAACAATTTTTAATCGTCTAATAAAATACTCTAAGAAAAATAGACCTATAGTGATTAAGGTTTTAGCGGCAAAAAAAGTGTCACTAAATCTAATTTTATAGTGACACTTTTAATAAAATGTGAGTAAAAACTTATAATTTTGAGATTTAATGACACTTTTTATATACAAAACATGTCTTAAAAGGTAAAATAAAATAGAATATTTTCATACTTTTTTGTGTCATTATAAATATACTTTTACCTGCTTGACTTTTACCTTCACTTTCTAAGCATAGAAGAAGCAAATAAAAATTTAATGACGCTTTTCTTATATTTTTGTTAACACGTTTTTAATTTTAGTGACACTGTTTTGACTTTGGTTGACACTTTCTTTAAGTGTCACTAAAGACCATATTTTTATAGTAGTATAATAATTGTATAAAACTGATTGACAGAAGTTAAATTTTAGAGTGACTGATTATTATTTAAGGTATGCATACAAATTATTTTTATAGACACTCGTTATTACTACGGAGTATTTTTCTAGTTTATAAAATAAGGTTGCCAAACATGAATATTATTATTAGCAAGTTCTTAATTTCATAAGTATTCATAACTACACATAAAAAGTTCAAATAATAATTATATAAAAAAGATAATGCATATTTAGACATGTGATGTGGTAAGCTACTAGAAGAAAATATAAAAGTTCGACGATTCACATAATGTTATGCCCTTGTGGCCAATGTCGTATTAGTGTTTGATGTGACATTTTAAAATTTTTGGTTCAGGAATTTTGGTTGGACAAGAACACAGGAGGTGTTTGTGTATCCATTTCTTCAAAGGCATTAACAATAACCGGAATCGATGATCGTACAATAAACCTCGGAAAATCGTTGTTCGTTGTTAGAATATTGGAACCTTATTCCTTCTGTATGAAATGCATAGGTGAGCCAAAGTGAGCAAATTCACTTTTACTTTTATATGAATTGATGATTATTTCCATGTTTCTAAGTCATTCGTTTGCCAGATATCGTACGGTTGCATACCTTAAACAAATTTGGTGGGTAGAAGTACATGGAGATGTCGAGTTCTTGTTTCCTCCAAGCGCTTACTCGTTGAAATTCAAACTTCGGCTAGGAAAAGCTGTAAAACAAAACGGCAAAAATCCACGAATGGGGGGGGGGGGGTGGGGGGGGGGGGGGGGGGGGGCGGGGGGGGGGGGGGGGGTGGGGGGGGGGGGGAAGAGTGTTTTAGCAAATGAGGACGTCTATGGGTGGATGAAAAGACCAGTCGAGTTGAGTTTATGACGTCCCACTGGTCAGCAGAAGCGTGACAAGAAGATATTTTGAAGAAAAACTGAAATGTGGGGGTAATACCATAATGTTGGGGATATTTTGTTGTTGTATAATGATCAAACACACTCCTTCGTAAAGTAAAGTTTTCGTTGACCAGATTGATTATGACACTCATTCGACAAGGTGGCCTTGCTATTAGAAATCTATCTATATATGGTCCTAGGGATCAACAACAAGATAATTCTAATGGATAGTGAACACACCCCGCCAAATTGGTTGAGCTTGCAACTAGTGGGAAAAACTGTCCCAGTTGTATTAACTTTACCAATTTAAGATCATATAGAGTTTATATTGTCATTTGGTAAAGCGGTAAATGATGTATATAGTGGATTATGCTTGGTGTATTATTTGTACATATATCAAATATATAGGGTTTGATTTTTGTACCATAATTTTGTAGTTTTCTAGTTTTATTATACGCAAGTATGATGTAAAAATGTAAATATGTAATATATCCAAGTGAACATGTTAAGAAATATTCGTTTAATTCTTTTTGTAATTTCTTCTTGCTACTATATGCTCTAATCGATTTGCATTGCTCAAATGGACGGGTCAATTCACTACTTGTTCTCTCGGGTTGGTACTCCAAAGCTTGAAACATACCTGGGATACGAGATTAATATTAGGAACATTTTGCAAAAGGAAATTTTCGAGTGATGAAGCTTTTTTTATAGTTGTGTTCCACTGTTAAAGAAATTGAAACTTTTATTTTGATGAACGAAAACAAAGTACAATGTAAAAAAAACCGCTCGACATAAAATAGAAAAAAAAACTACAAAAATATTGACTTATTCAGATAAAAAAATACTCGCGACGTGGGGCCCAACACATAAGCCCATATAAATAAAAAAAACAAAATATTAAACATGAGACCGAAAAAATAAACCAGCACAAGTAAAAAATAGAAAAGAATAAAAATAAAATTTTAACGCAAAAATTAACCCGCACTATTAAACATGAGACCGAAAAAATAAATCCACACAGAATACAATAAAAAAAGCCATGTTCCTATAAAATTATATAAAAAAAAAACTGTATAACCAAAATAAGAAATCTTTAAACATGAGCCCCACACATAAGCCCATATAAAAAAAAAAAAAAAACTATTAAACATGAGGCTGAAAAAATAAAACCAAACAAAATAAAATAAATAAATAATAATAATGCCTCGCAACTACGCGAAAAACATTAACGACCCGCAGCAACGCGCGGGTAATCACGCTTGTTTTATGCTATTAGCATTTTTTTTTTTGGGCTTAGCCCATTCCAACTAGTATGGACACGAACCGGTTACCGGTTACGTAACTTTAAAGACTATTTTTCATCATCAATTTTGTACCATATGCAAGTACAAACAAATATCAATATCAATAAAATCCTTAACAAAAAACTAATCACCAAACAAACAAACACCCACCCCTTCACCTTTTTTCTCTAGGGTTCCTCTAAAAAACACACATTAAAAAGGTAATTCATCTTTTTTTAATTATTTATATCCCCCATCAATCTTATTATTGTAATGTCGTTTAATCGTTATTTGTTTAATTGATGCAAAATTGATGTCAATTTGATATATATGTTACGTTAATTGATTTAATCATATAGTTAGGGTTTTTTTTTCTTTTCAAAATGTGTTTGTTTGTTTATTTATAAAATTAGGTCCTTTTTTAGTGATTGGAACGATAACTGTTTGATAGCGGGTCTATTAGAGGAATGTAGGAGATTTATGTGATCGTACTGGCGGTAGAGTAATGTTGCGGTTTAATTATATAGTTACGATAATGAACGTGTGAGTTTTTGCAAGTGTTTGATTGAAAGTCTCTTAGAGGAAGATATTTTGGAATGATTCGTAGTACAAACAGCAGAGTAATGTCGCGGTTTCTGAGTTGTAAAAGTTAGCGTAAAGCTGCGGATGCTGTTATGTAAAAGCAAACACAGTAGGTGGAATGAGAAAATGCAGGGAATTTATGTGGATGGCTTTTTTTATATGAGATATGTTGCTTTGTGTATGTCAAATGACTTGGTTCTTTTATTAACGAGAATATGAATGTTAGGGAAACTAGAATCGGTCAAGGTTTGATACGTTGTGGAGAGCTGAGAAGTTAAGTTTTTATGATTCGAGTGAATTGATAGTTGTATTTCTAGGCTTTTGGTTCATTTACGTTTTACTGTGACAGAACATCAATTTTTAAAAGTTGGGCCTGCAGTGAAAAGTTTGTTTTTGGTTGAAGTATGAACTATGAAGTTTTCTCTCGCTCTCTCTCGACACACACACACACATATAAATATATGTGTGCTCTTTTTAGTGTAGTTTGTGTAAGTTTATGACAAGAGCATTCATGGTGTTATCATGTCAAGCCATTATCTTACTTCTTGGTTTGAAACTATGTCATATTGGAATGGAGATAGCATCCGGCCACTGGTACTTCATTCCCGGATCTGTATTGCATCTGATGTACAGTTTTTACCATAAGAATTGTAAGTTATACAAAGTAGGAAGAGAGAAAAGGGTAGACCAATATTCAATAACAATAGATTTTAAGGTCAAAAAGGAGAAGTCTTGTTTAGTCTCCTTGCATTACAGCGTGTACTTGTGATTGTAAATCCATGTCTCCTGTTCCAGTTCTCTCCGTGTTATGGTGTCTTGGCTTGCTACTTTTTTTTCCTCAACTCATATACCACTTTGCTAAAGATGACCATAAGACTATATTGTTTTTTTTACCTTTAGTAGGTACTCGTATTTATATCTGTATGCATATGTTTCTGGTTTGTAATTTGCATTTAGGTATGCATAACATTCGCTTCTGCCTGCTTGAGTGTGGGATCAAATGCCTTCTAGAAGTTGATGATTGCACAAATAAATATATGTTCTGCCACATTATATCGTATTTTTCATTACATAATATCATTAAAATGTTGGGGCATGTGTAATCTTTGTTTGTCCTAATATTTTTTCTGGGGGTGTTTGGTAAGTTTATTTGAGTTGGTTACTTGCTTATTGTGTTTTAGAATACAATAAGCTTAGCCAAACACTTATTGAAAGCTACTTAATAGCTTATTTAAGGCTAAAAAGAGCTGTTTGCAAAGGCCCAGTGTGATAAGCTTAACCAAGCACCTCCTTAATGCCATAAGTTTGTTTGGCTACTGAAACTCATGTTTACACCACCTTTGAAAGGTGACTTGACCTGTCTTTGTTAGACTTGTTAACGGCAAGCATGACAAGACATATCAATCTGTGTGTATTGGGAGTAAAAAGCAATGTGTACATTAGCCAGCTACAGCTAAAATCAATTTTAACCACCTTAAAATATATCCTTGGGGACCTTGAACTTGAGTGCTTATGTGTGAAATGATCAAAAGAACTTAGCTTTTTAGCAGCTTCTAAGATGCGATTAGCTCGATTAAATTGTTTTGTTTGTATTTGTTTTTTGCAGGTTTATAATTCTCATATTTTGTGTGTGTTTGTTCTTGACAGGTTTATAATTACTCTCGATATGTCATACAGAATGGCGACTCAGATAGATTTTATGGAATGGCTTGATCCTGATATGACACTTAAAATACTTACGTATCTGGATGATTCAGCTGACCTCATCCGTGTAGCTGCAGTATCTCGATACTTGCAAAATATTGGTGGGTGTCAATAATATATAATAAGCTGTATCTCAAAGCTATATATTCGTTAATTAACACCATTGATATGTTAGTAATTAGTGGTCTCAAGTGAGTGCACTTTTCCATACCCATGATCATGGCTGCACTGATTGACAAATTAGAATATTAATTTAGTTTTAACTGATTGAGTAGAACTTCGTTTTATACAATAATCAATGATGTATTAGTTAGTTAACCTTTATTGGATATTGGTTGGTTGCAGTGATCTCAAACGGACTTAGCAAGCAGCTCTGCATTAAAAGATATCCGCAACTTGCTAGCATTACTCACACAGTCGAATCCAATAATGCTATTGAACGTCTGGAGGGCGAGAGAGATCACAGGGCATATGCTTCGCTTTTGCAAGCCCTCACAATATTTCCACCGGCGTATTGCATTGCTGAACCCGTGAGTGCTTCAAGCACCGATAATTACCCAGAAGAAAGCGTCATGAATACTCTCGATCCAAGAGACAGAATTCAACATAGGGACTCGTACTGGTCAAGTAAAGGAAGTGATGATACTAAAACCCCCGAGACTTTGATATATCGCTTGACAGCTAATTTGTGCGTTATAACAGAAATCAACCTGCACCCATTCCAAGGTTTATTTTTACTAATTCACATACACAACTTTTTATCAACTTTTATTAGCGTCATACTCTGACATATTTTCATGTCCACAGCTTTGTTTCAGTTGGATTTCCCGATATACTCGTCTAAATTTGTGCGGTTCAGGATGGGTCATCCAAAGTCTTCGAATGAGATAGAATATGATTTCTTGGATGCACAAGAATGTGCTGATGATAAGTTTATTTGGACATACACGTCACAAGTGTTCCCGGTGGCTCAGGTGAGGTGGTTACAACATTTGCATGCATCGATTTTGATGATTCTTCCATTCATTGTTAGTCCCATAGAATTTTAGCCTAACAGCCAAATCATTTTCGAGAGTTGGAATGGCTAAATCTAGTGCAAGATACAACATTTAGGGCTAGAGCTACATATCGCATAACTATATTGACTGGATTTGCCATTCTAGCACTAGAGAAAAGAATTTCCCTTGAATTTTTCTATATTGTAGTTTATCCGAATATGGAATTGCAAAATGGAATTGAAAAATGGAATTGAGTTTGAATTATTTCTAAGGACTTGTCTTAAGTCTTACCCACCCATCTTGCTATTTTTAAATGAAACTCGTGCTCCCTCTTTCATTCATGTACGTAATATCTTTTTAGAAATCATCTCTGTAACAAACTGTATGGCAACAGGAAAATCAATTACAAAGGTTCAAGTTGCCGGAGCCTGTATTCTGCATTGGTGGTTATTTGCAAATTGAGTTGTTAGGCCGTGTTCAACAACAAGCAGCGGATGGCAGATATTATATATGGTCAGCATGATACCCCTGATATCATATGAAACTATGAATATTTCAGTTACCTTTTCTTATGATCCTAACAACTCGCTTTTTTTGCAGTATGGCTCATGTTCAAGCGATAGGATGCCGTCTATCACCTGCATTTTGTGTCGAGTTTTCTGAACCTGAGCCATCTAAAACAGTATCTCTCAAGTTTAACTCAGAGGAATTCGTACGTGCTATGGAAAATATTTCTAGCGGACATAATAATTCGCTTAGTACCAGTTTGCTTCCGGTAAATGCACCTAGACAACTGGCTTTGGGAAATTTAGAAGACTTCATACACATGATACAAGCACAACATGGTGGTGTTGAATATGAATGGGTTGGTGCTGATGAGTTTGATGACGATGATGATGATGACGACGATGATGATGATGAGGTGAATCTGGGGTTCTTACTTTGAGTAAAAAAATGGTACAATGTGTTCGCTTGTGTATTCTAACGTCGTATATAATGTTTGCCTTTCTGTTACCCTATGAGCTTTTTTGGTTGTTTGACCTCCCGTGCTGAAATCCAAGCAAATACTCTTGTTATTAGGTTTTCTAACGTTTGTGTTCTTTTTGGGAATACGAGTTTTAGTTTTTGTTGGTAGGGAATATCACACGCTCGTTTATTCAATATCCAATAAAGTAGTTTTAAAGGTTTTATAAGTATGAATACATTTTGGATATTTTTTAAACCATTTAACCCGTTCGACCAATGGCATGTTATATCTTTATCGAATCCTCAATTAAAAAAGAATCTACACATTAGAGATAAAAGTAACCTATATTGACTTGTCATATATAATTGAGCGTTAGGGGTGAGCAGAAAAACCGAAACCAAACCGAACCGAAAATAACCGAACCGAACTAATAACCAAACCGAATTCGCCAAAACCGAACTAACCGAATAACCCGATAACCGAACCGATCAACACCCCTAATTGAGCCAAATTTGTCACCTGTATATTAAGATGTTATTTATCATTTGGTTATCAAATCTTCGTTCATCAAGGTTTCTGAAATTCTAGTTATTAAGAAGATTGACAGAGTTGAGTTTTTTAAATGAGCATTGCGTTTTCAAATTTAATTGAACAAAATATGAACTTTTTTAAAGTAATTCTTAAAAGAGTAAATTGCAAAAATGGTCCTTGTGGTTTGGCCAAATTGCAGATTTGGTCCGTCGAATTTTAAAATTGCAAAAACAGTCCGTATTTTGAAGGTTTGGTTCCACTTTTGGTCCTTGGTCGACCTAAAATGACTAAAATACCCCTCTGTTCTTTTACAATAACAATCCGTTAAAAGGGGTGTTTTAGTCATTTTAGTTCGACCAAGGACCAAAAGTGGAACCAAACCTTCAAAATACGGACTGTTTTTGCAATTTCGAAATTCGACGGACCAAATCTGCAATTTGGCCAAACCACAGGGACCATTTTTGCAATTTACTCTTCTTATAAAATAAGTAGCCTTACAAAAATTCTTGCTTAAAATCATATTACATTCGTCTTATATTAAATGTTCAGTGTTTTTGAAGTATTTATTTTTTAACTTTAACTTTAAATATTTTTTTTGTGTTATATAATACTTAATGAAAATTATACCAATTGAAAATACATTTCAAACCCAATCAATTCATATATTTTGCATCAAATACTATATGAAAAAAATAAAATAATATTTAAGGTTAAAGTTAAAAAAGAAAGACTTCAAAAAATTAAAGTGAACATTTAATATAAGACGGAGAAAGTATGTTTCTAAGAGCCACGTCTATAAGCAAGCATAAAGGGACATTGAAATACATCGTTGACGTTTATTAAGCTTCCAACAGAAGACACAAAAGTAATCGATTACACGTTACACGTTTACATTTTTTTCTTTTTATGCTTTTGGTCGACTAATCTATGGTGTTTGAACTCACTGTCAAAAAGACTCAAATCAGGTAAAGCCTTTTTGTTAGTACAAAATGTGTGACTGGGTGTTAATTGGGCTTAGATTGCTTGTTGGATTGGACCTCCAAGCTCTCTTGAGATTAGATCTTGTACCAAACAAGTAGTTGAGACGATTTTCTGCACAAGTGGAAGTAAACCGTTAGCCTTACCGTGGGGACGGACCCCACGATTAGACTCCGACGTGAGAGTAAGAAAACATGTTGTTTGAAGTATGTGTGTGTATTGGGAAGAGTGAGAAAATCGTACCATTTGGAGTGTCAGAGGATTCCTTTTATAGGCGAGTCTAGTACTAGGGTTTCCTAGTATTTAGCCTACAATCGTAGTGGCCGGAGTGGGACCCTTGTCGGGCAAGGGTCCGCGGTTATCGTGATTGCGGACGTGGATTACCTTTCGCGGATGTCAGCTAATCCGTAAGTGGCCCGCGGGAGCGGCCACTGACCGATCCGCGTCCGTCTTGTTGCGTCCGGGCCGTGGCCAGTGTGATCTCGGGCTTAGTTCCGACCCGTTATGCTTGTTACTTATTTAGTTGGGCCAAGGCCCTAGTGTGATGGTACGACCCAGGCCCAAAGGCCTGCTATACCTATTATACGTCATCAAGTCTCTCCAATCTAGTATTTTTGCTGCGTGCGGTAAATATTACTAGACTTTAATCTTCTAGTGCTGCATCTCTTCCTTTATTTCGTGATCGTTGGCTTCTCCGCGACTTTTCCTTAGCCAGTTAGTTAGGGTTTGGGTGACGTGTATTCACCCTGACCTTTCATTTTCTGACTGGCATGACTTGATGGCAGTTATCCTTCTGTCATCACTTCTTCTTTACTGTTGATCTCACCCGTTGGTTTGTTTAGTGCAATACACGTGTCCTCATCATGCCGCTCGTTGCATTTACTATGCCAAGAGTATAAATACCCCCTTTAGTTTTTACTGTTCTCTTTTTCTTCTTCTCCACCCTTATCGCCATTGTTAAAAAATTTCAAGCTTTTTATTCACTTTTCCACGCCAGTGATCGCTTGAAGATTCGTTAGATTGCCAGGTTAGGTTTTAACTCTTTTTTTCGACAATGGACACTATTGATGATATGAAATCCATCTTGACCCAATCGGCTTTAGATGCTCTGTGTGAGAAGTTTCATATTCCTTGTACTATTCATCCTGAATTACCGGATCCTACTTTCTTGTTTTTGCCAATTACCGGCAAAATCTGTGTTTATACTAGATTTTTTGATTTTGCCAATTACTGGATCCCACTTTCTTAGTTTCTTGTAGATATACTTGAGTATTTTCAGATCAATTTATCACAGTTGTCTGTTATTGCGGCCGCTAAGGTCTCTGATTTCAAAATCCTATGTCGCGTTCACGGTTTTTTTTCCGACTGTAGGAAATTTCAATAGGTTTTTATATTAATTCTAAAAATAAAGGTTATATGTCCTTTAGCAAACGCTCCGACACCGCCCCGGTTTGTTATACTAAACCGCTAGATTCACTAAAACATTGGAATGACAGTTTCTTTTGGGTCGATGCCTCCACTTTCTGTTCTGTGGCATAATAATTAAACACTGAAAAAAGACCCCCTTCCCCAACCAACTGAATTCAATGCGGAAGTATGCGACTTCCTTGCTACTCATAAGTCGTTATTATGAGTTTGACGATGATGTCTATCTGGTCTTTTTGACTGATGACGATGAGGGTGGGTGTTCTTTGTTTGCCTCCTGTAATTTGTTTCTTGTTAATGTATTTGACTGTTTTCATTTTATGCAGAGATGGATTTGTTTGCTTTTATCAACCATGCGGATCCCACCAAGGTACGAATAGGCGAGAAGAAAATCAAGGAAGGACAAACTCATTTGCTTATCTACCAGAGCCTTTGGTACCGGCTTGTGTTAATGATCAAGGAAACCAAGATATTGATGTTCAGGATGCTGGTCATGATGTGAATGAGGAGGGTGCTGTTGATGGTCAGGAAAATACTATTGAAGCTGGAATTGTTCGTATAGAGGACGAGGTTCCACCTATTGTTGCTGAGAAAGCCATAGGATTCAGGAAGAAGAGGAAAGCTGTCGGAGGGGCTAGTGGTTCCAACATACCTCCCATGAAATTGAGGGCAGACCATGGTACCTGATAACGCCTAAATTATGCATGTTTTTAGCGGCGTTATTTAATTATATTTTATCATTTCTCGTGAACTTTTGATACTTAATAGCATAAATTATGTGCAGGTTCACTTGAAGTCATCCCGAGCTAAAAGGAAATAAAGTTCAAGTGTTTTCGATTATTGGAAAGCAAGCTAGAAGAAAAGAAAAATCTCAAGGCTGAAAAAGGCATAAGTACGCCGCACTTCTCAATGAGTCCAAGAATTAAAGTGAATTAAATGAAGATTGCATTAATACCCTAAGTACGTCGCACAAATATTTGTGTGCGCCGCACTTCTCAATTATCATTAAATTCCCCTCGCATTTAATCACCAAGTGCGCCGCACAATCTTTTGTGTGCGCCGCACTTTTACCCCAAACTTGGCCTATAAATAGTGGCCGAATTTTCACACAATTCATCCATTCCTCACTTCAGTTCATCATCTCCCACTCAAATATCTCTCATACAACAATCATCTCCAATTCTTCAACCCAAAAACACCATAAACCTTGAAGATTGAAGATCAAACCACGAAGAACGAAGAAGAATATAATAGAATTATAAGAATAAAAGGTTGTATTTCAATTCCATACTTGTTACGAGGAGAATTTTGATCCATATTCTTACCTCGGAAATAGTATGTTTCTTGTTATTCCCTTTAATTTTGTTATGAACTTCATAGCCATGAGAGGCTAAATCTCTCATGACTACTCGGTGAAAATAATATAATGAATAAGCGTTTGGTATAATTACGATCTTGTTAATCTCAAGCTTATGTTATAATCCTATCATATCTTATCTTATCAACTTTGATTATCAACTTTGATTATATACTCACACCGGTATAGGTCGAAAGACCCGTTGTGATTATTTAGTTTAAGATTTGTTATGATTTTTTTATCGTTTGTGACGAGAAATCCAATTACGTTATTTGATAATCAAAATAGATTTGTGAATATAATAGTAACAGGATTATTTGAAGTGACACATTTTAATCTAGTTAAAATAAACTTAAGGTTTTAAGTTAAACAAGTTAATTTGTGAAAACATTTTCTCACGAGAAAATACTTTTTATAAATTAAAGTCCTAAGTCTAAGATCGTAACTATCACCATTGCTTATAAGTTACATGAAATTATCCGAGTAGTCGTATTTCTCACATTTGTTAAAGTTTATTTTTCAGCTGATTATTCGACACTACGCAAATACCTGTGGAGATGGTCTTACCAAAAAAATGAATGTACACATTCTGTTGGGTTATACTTTGCCCGTGTGTTCCATCCCTTCTCTCCATTATACGGTAATATCAGTCTTATAAATTTAAAGTTTTCGAAACACATCAAAAGTTTTTGGCGTCGTTGCCGGGGATTTCAAAAGCTGTTCTGTAATCAACCTTTCAAAAATAATTTTTAACATTCCCTCTTTTCAAAAATCACCATATAGTTTTCTGGCAAACTAACCCAAACAAATTCTCCCTTGGATGCATACACGTGCTTCTAACTCTAAACTTGTTGAATCATTACCTGAACCCGAAAGTACTCTGAATCGAAGACTTCATCGACAAAACAGAAGAGTTCCATTTGAACAAAGAAACAATCCACCTCAACACCCGAGAATTGTCTATCCGCCAATTCTCAACATCAATTATTTTCGTAACTTCCTTGATATTCTTCGAAATTACGATCCAATGGATGATGAATCCATGTGGGCTGCCGACCGTGTTGTCGCTCTGACTCCTGGTTCCGCAATCACCATTCTTGAAACCACAAACGAATTCTCCATTAAAGGTAACCACTTGACTCTCATCAAGAGAAACCAATTTGATGTTAGAACCAAAACCGATCCTCACAAACACATTCACGAATTCCTCGAAATATGTGATATTTTTAAATACAGAGACACCAAGAATGAAGTTGTCCGCCTTATGATGTTTCCCCTATCACTCACTAGAGAAGCAAAAACATGGCTGGACGAACTCAACGAAGGAACTATCGAAACGTGGGATGAACTTCGAACCGCTTTCATTAGCCGATTCTTTCCCCCAGCTCTTTTCGATCGACTCCTCGAAGAAATCCGAGCCTTTTCTCAACATGAAAACGAATCTCTCACCGATGCTTGGCTTCGTATGAAGGAAATGCTTAGAAACTGACATGGTCACAATCTGTCCAAAGGCAACATTATCAAAATCTTTTATCACGGCCTTAATATGATGAGCATTCCAAGGCATATAGGTTTTATGTTATAGAATCTAATGATTCTATGTCTATTAACACAATCATAGAATCAATAGATGCAATATTTGATGAGAATCGTTTCTCTTCAATACCTAGACCAATGGATATTATACCAAATTCGGATAAATCTCAAAGGGATGATCATTTAAATGATGTACCAAGTGAGACTCCCGAACCTCGTAAGAGTAAAAGAGCTAGAAAAGCTAAATCATATGGTTCTGATTTTCGGCTTTATCTAGTTGAGGGATCAAGAGATCATATTGGATCTCAATACTCTTACTGTTATAGTATGTAGGAGGATCCTAGAACCTATAATGAAGCTATGCAATCTTGAGATGCTGCTTTCTGGAAAGAAGCAATTGATGATGAGATTGGTTCTATTATAGAAAATAATACATGGGTCTTATCTGATTTACCTATAGGTTGCAAACCTTTAGGTTGCAAATGGATCTTTAAAAGGAAGATGAAAGTCAATGGAACAATTGACAAGTTTAAGGCTCGATTGGTAATCCAAGGTTTTAGATAAAAAGAAGGGATCGACTACTTTGATACCTATGCACCAGTTGCTCGTATCACTACTATTAGATTGTTGTTAGCTTTAGCAGCTATTCACAATCTAGTAATCCATCAAATGGATGTCAAAACAACATTTTTAAATGGTAATGTAGAAGAAGAAGTGTATATGAAGCAACCAGAAGGATTTGTTATGGCAGGTAATGAGCATAAGGTGTGTAAGCTGGTTAAGTCGTTGTATGGGCTGAAACAAGCACCTAAGCAGTGGCATCAAAAGTTTGATGAGGTTGTGTTGTCCAATGGTTTTCTTCTAAACCAATCTGACAAATATATATAGAAAACTTGATGGTTCCGGTAAAGGTGTTATAATTTATCTATATGTTGATGACATGTTGATATTTGGCACTGACCAAAATCAAGTTGATAAAACTAAGAAGATTTTGTCATCAAAGTTTTCGATGAAAGATATGAGAGAAGCAGATGTTATTTGTATAAGATTAAACGTGAGAATAAAAGGGTTGTAATTTCACAATCTCACTTTTATTAAGAAAATTACTCAAGAATTTTTAATCGTTGATGCCTTACACAATATGTCTATTTTTATGCATCATTTATCCCATGTTATTAACCCATTTTGTATTATTATTGCAAAGAATTGTTACTTAATCATTCATAATTAAGAATTGCAGTAATTATGGAGTACTTGGTGAATATTAGCAAAAGGCGCGCATTTTGGAGCTTAAACGATGATATTTTGAAGATTACTATTCTGAATACCAATACGCCGTATCCATCAAGGAAGATACGGCGTATCCGTGCCTGCACTCACCAAAGACCACAAAGGAAAGAAGCCCAATACGCCGTATCCAGAAGACCAATACGCCGTATTGGAAATATGGAATGAATATAATATTCTGGAAGATATCAAACATGGTCCCTACTCCAAGAAAACTCCATACGAACGTATCCAAATCCCTTTGATACGCCGTATCGAACAACTTCCAGACCCTTTTACAAAACTCAAAAATCGAGTTTCAAGTGCTATTCATATTCTCGTACTAAACCACAAGGTCGAATTTTAGAGGAGAAAAGAGACAGAAGAGGTCTTGCAACGCATTCCAATCATTAGAAGAAAACATGCAATTTCTTTATTATTTACAAAACCTACCCTTGTAATAGTTTAGTTTTGGTATTTTCGTTAACCTGTTTTAGGCTTACTTGGCTAAAACAATTACTCTTGTATTAATTATGACGTTTGAAGGCTAATACCTTCAGGTATTAGCCATTATTATGAAGATCTGAATGTTTGGTCTTGTTTATATATTGATTGCTTAATTAATCGTTGCATGCTTGTTTATGTTTATCAATTCATACTTGTTTATGTGCTTTTGTATGCGACCTATCATTCAACTAGATCTAGTGATACAGACCAAGTAATCTAGGTGCCGGGATAGCTCTCCATATAGTAATTTATACATCTAGAATCATAGGATCACAAATATTGTCCTTCTAAATCTGTGTCTAGGATACGCTTCGGGCTTAACTAGTTAATTAGAAATTGCCTTTGGTTCATTGAACATGTTGACTAGTAGGTGAATCTAGATAATTCAACAAATAATGTTCTGATTCCATAGGATAGTTAGACAAGTGGATTACTAGTGTATAGATTGCCATTAAGCGGTAAGTGGGTAGAGTCTCTATGCGCTAGGGTTTAACAAGATCACCATTGCTTTGATCCCTAAGATAGATTATAATTAAGTAATAAGGATGCTTTATGCAGATGCTTTAATTGTGACAGAATTAATGTGTCTAGGTCTTAGGATGAAGTTCCGCCTAAGTCTAAGTATGATATGCCTCTTCGAGATAAGTAATCATTGCATTGAATAAACAACCAACCTTCTAATCGGATTAATAATGGCTAATACAGTTTTCTATCATAAGGCTTGACCGCTCTTTTATCTTCTGTTAATTTGCTTGCGTGGGTTAATGTGTCTTGAATTGATTCCTTTGGTTTATTGAACATGTTGACTAGTAGGTGAATCTAGATAATTCAACAAGTAATGTTCTAATTCCATTGGATAGTTGTACAAGTGGACTACTAATGTATAAGTTGCCATTAAGCAGTAAGTTGGTAAAGTCTCTATGAGCTAGCGTTTAACAAGATCACCATTGCTTTAATTCCTAAGATAGATTATAATAAGGTAATAAGGATGCTTTATGCGGATGCTTTAATTATGACAGAATTAATGTGTCTAGGTCTTAGGATGAAGTCCCGCCTAAGTCTAATAAACAAACCAACTTCTAATCGGATTAATGATGGCTAACACAGTTTTCTATCATAAGGCTTGACCGCTCTTTTATCTTTTGTTAATTTGCTTGCGTGGGTTAAGGTGTCTTGAACTGATTGTAGTCACCAAACAAACCTGTGCTAGTCTCTCAGACTGAAAACCCCCCTTTACCTATTAGAATTAGGATTAGAACTAACATAGGATTAGCATAGGTTTGACTTAGATTAGAATTAAGTTAGATTTGATAAACCAAAATATAAATAAATTGAGAGATTTAACCTCGCTTTAAGTGTTCGACACCCTACTTACCACGAATCTACCACCGACCGGGTACACTACCCGTTAAAGTGTTGTTTTTGGTTAAGTCGGCAAAATATAAATTTAAAACTTGAATCATAAAATATACACCACACAACGATACATCAAGTTTTTGGTGCCGTTGTCGAGGAGTGAAAATTAATCTTGATTTTTATTTTTTTATTTTGGTTTTTAACATTAGATTAGATCTAACCCTTAGGAGTAGTGTAAATTAGATTAGTGTATATTCTTGTATATTTTGTATATTTATTAGTTTAACTGCTTGCTTGTATATATGTGTGTTTAATTGTTTGTTTAATTTAATTGTTCTTCTTAATACACTGTTCTGGTCGATAACTCTATATGGCGTATCTACTTCCATTGAATACGGTGTATCTAACTTTCTGTCCAATACAGCGTATTCATTCAACTGATTAATACGGCGTATCCACTTCTATTGAATATGGCGTATCGATCATCTGGAACAGAAACGGAATCTAAGTTTTCGTACTTAATTTTTATGCTAAAAATTTTTCTATCTTTCTTCAGAGCAAATCCTGCTGATATTTTTACCCTTGTTACAGGAAGAACTTATCAGAGCTAGTTGATTGAAGAAGGAACTACAAGAATTCATGGTTGAACCAATTTTATTTGATAACATAGAAAAAGCTCCAACTGAATCAAATCTTTCTATCACAAGTAACGACATAAACATTGAACTCAGTAAGGAATTTTTGGTGGAATTAAGAAAGAACATATATTACAGAATGTATAATGAAGACGTGGTGGAACACATTGCTAAGGTACTAAAAATGGTTGATTTAATCTACATTCCTGGTGTGGATTCACATCAACTATGAATGAAAGTCTTTCCTCTCTCGTTGGCTGATGATGCTAAAGAATGATGGATTAGTAAGGGAGATGGAAAAATCACCACTTGGGAAGAACTTGTTGAGACATTTTTCTGTAGATTCTATCCTGAATCATACGATGGAGAAGATGAAATGTTGGACGAAGGAAATAACTGGGGGATTGATCCTTTTGAATTCTTATCAAACGTAAACACGTCGTTCAAAAATCATAAGAAAATTAATGGAAGAACTAAAAAAGTATTGTTCCATGCTTGGATGAATGGGAATTGGAATAAGAGACGAATGGATGATAGCATTTTGAGTAGTAACAATACTACAGATTCATTCTTCAAACCTTATCTGATAACACGTGGAAAGAACGACACCGAAAAAGAAGATGAACAAAGTCAGACAAAGCGCAAATATAGCAATACATCCAATCCTATTGATGAGCAACCCAACAAAAGAATGTACAAAGCAGAAAAGTTTGAAGCTATCAAGTACTCGCTTGGACCCAACGAAGAATAAATTGCTATAAGAGGATATGAATTTGATATTTGGGAAAGAAACGAAGATAATTTATCCATAATTTACCAAGATATTTTTCAGAAAAAGGACGAAGGATGGAATGTGACGCGCACCGAGTAAGAAGTTGGAGAAAAGTCTAACTTAAAGACTTCGCTGTAAACAAAAGTGCTTCTCGGGAGACAACCCAGAATGTTATTTAATTTTATCGAGTTTGTCTTCCCAGACATCAATACGGCATATCCGCTCCATACCATACGGTGTATTGATTGTCTGGACGTTATCAGTCTTTACTTTTTATGCACTTAAAAAACATTATTGTCAGTTCTGGAAATAGGGCGTATTCATGCACATGATACGGCGTATTCACCAAAACTGACTCGTATTTAGTTTGTTTAGTTTAGTTTAAATTAACCGTAGGTACCAAGATAGGAATGCACATGTTTTTCCTATGTTTTATATAGGACCTTGGAAGCAAAGAAATATCAACGAATATTGGTGGAGAATTTACAAATTAGGAGATCTTAAAGTGTTGGAGTCTTAAAACTTCAAGGCGGCTGTTCAACATAAAATCTTGCCAATAAACTCAACATGGAGAATCTACCAAGCAAAAATCAGGGGAGTTTCTCATTCTAATTCTTTTTAATTCCTGTATTTAATGGATCTCCCCAATACGTCGTATCCACTGGACAGAACCGTACACTAATGTACGAGACAAGACAAACAACGATTTCGTTTCTAAGTCGTTTGAATGGTTACTACTATAAAGAAAAGAAGGGATCATATGGACCACAATTCTCGCAAGCTTACTCTGAAGCTTCACATATCAACAATTCCATACCCAGAGAAGGAGAAAGACCCAGGGAGTTTCACTTTACCTTGCTTTATTAATAATGTATGCTTTGATAATGCCCTTGTTAACTTAGGAGCTAGCGTTAGTATTATGCCTCTCTCGACCTACATTAACTTAGGATTAGGCAAATTAGCTCACACCAAGTTGATAGTTGAATTAGCAGACATGACTGTGAAATATCCAAAAAGAATAGCTGAAAGCGTACTAGTAGGAATTGGTAAATTTGTTTTCTATAGACCCAATTATAAAATTCTAGTAGCCTGAGATATCAGTGCCTTGATCGCACCGTAAGACCATTTTGTCTACCTCCCGTCTAATGATTGATGCTATACAAAAGAAAGATTAACTTAGGTTCGGCGGAAGAAAGGATTTGTTTTCACAAGTGTTTTTTTTTTATTTTTTTTTTTTTTTTATTTTTTTTTTTTTTTTTTTTTTTTTATTTTTTTTTTTTTTTTTTTTTAAACATGCTAGAGTTTAATTAAGATTGACTACATGCTAAGTTTGTGAGAGAAATCATGTAACTTTGATTAGAATCAGGATAATGGGAGAGACTGTTGGTAATTAGAATATATCAATAACCCTTTCTTTAGGATTACAGTGAACTAAAATGAATTAAAGAACCATTTTGAGTTTTAGGATAGAAATCAAGGTGATGATTTAATGCCCACCATTGAGGAAGGTAAGGTAATTGAGGAATTTAGAACTAAGGATGATGAACTTGATATTGGAATTGATGATTACCCTTATTATTGCGACTATGATAATAAAGATCCTATAGATTATGCTCGACACTTAAAGTTTTCTTGCATGATATAATTGAATTTACATACTCTAACTTTTCCCATTATTGTATCAATGTGATGTCCAAAAAGTTTCATAATTCTATAATGAAAGATAAAATGGTGTACAAAGGGAATAATGTTGTAGGAGCTTTAATGAATGTGCTTATTTTTGTTGGAACATTTTCTGTTGTGACGGATTTTGCAGTTTTAGAAAATATGGTTGCTTATCGTGATGAAAGAATGGGCGATGTTATTTTTGGCGAACCATTTTTAAGAGAAGTTAGAATTAAAACAAGACGGTTCGAAGGGATGGTTACCATTTACAATGGTAATGATGAAGTAACTTACCAAATGGCGCGATCACATCCGAGGTTTAAAAACCATACTAATGAGCAATGCAACAAGATACCATTACTGAAGGTAAGTGATGAGGATATGAAGAATAGAATCTCGCATCCATACCAAAAGCTTAAGGGGTTCTACAAGGGAGTGTTGAATTTAGGACCCGGCTACATTCGAGATGCGAAGATGGAAGAATTGGCTATTACGCGGGCTCATTAGCTTTCTGAGATGGAATGGTGAAGACAACTGAAGAAAAGTAATAACTTAAAGACTTCCTGTAAACAAAAGTTCATCCACGGTAGACACCCCTGAATGTAATTTTAATTTTTATCGAGTCTGTCTTCCCAGACATCAATACGGCGTATCCGTTCCATACCCCCCCCCTCATATCGACGTATTGAATTATCAGGACGTATCAGTCTTTTCTTTTGTATGCACTTTAAAACTTATTGTGCAGTTTAGTCAAAACACTGTATTCATGCCATGACATGGCGTATTCAACAGAGTGACCCATATTTTTAATTTGTTTAGTTTTAGTTTAAATAAACCCTAGGTACCAAGATACGATATGCACATGTTTTTTCCTATGTTTATAAGTACCTTGTGAAAAGAAATATCGACGAATATTGGTGGAGAATTTACAAATCAGGAGATCTTGAAGTGTTGAAGTCTTGAAACTTCAAGTGCGGCTGTTCCACACGCAATTATTGGCTTAATAAACTCAACAGGGAGAATCAACCGAGCAAAAATCAGGGGGCGTTTCTCAATCTAATTCTTTTTTAAGTCCTGTTTTTAATGTTTTTATCTATACAACGAGACATTGTAAATTCACGTGGGGAAGATTGAATTAGAATGTTTACTTGTCTATTTTATCACACTATATAGCTAAATATACTCAATTTAAAAATTTTCAAATTCATACTTTGTGAAAATTACTTGATACATACCAGCACACAAATAATCCTCGTTAGATATGTTAGGATTTAACTATCCGTTACAAATGTTTACCCAAATTCCATAAAAATATGAGTGTGCGAGTGATGTTGTAGACTTTATAACTTGGCTTGATATATCTATTCGAGACCGTAGTGATAAGTACTATAGATTTGATGGAGTAACTTGTTTAAATTGGTAAATTTTAGGATTACACCCAAATCGCCTTTACATGTTGCTTATTAACTAACTACATTGGTTAGTTAACCCCCGTACAAACCCTTTGTTTACTCTCACTTTAAGACTAAGATACCCCTATAACAACCCGTAGAGCCAATCCTTTAGAAACTACACCAATTATTTGTTTCGTTACACCTTTACACCTTAGCCTACCCTCTTAGATTAAGTTTATTTTACAGTTGCTAGTTGCTTAATGTGTAAAGTTTGTATTTCCCGAGTCTAGTGTCTATTTTGGTACGGTTAGAAGAAATTTGTACATCGCAAATGGGAATGTATATTATAGACAAAACTCATGTATTTTTACTACCATCGCAATTAATGGTACGTCCGAAGAATTAAGGAATTATCTGAAATTATTATGATCATGAAGATGGTGAAACTACACCGAGTTTCGTAGTATAGTGTTATAATAAAAAATAAAAAATAAATCGAGAAAATATTAGAAAAATTACAACTAAAAAGAGAAGGAAAGTTTGAAGATAATTGTTTCGCAACTATCGAAGGAATTACACGAAGGATCGATTATTCGTTGATACAAATCGACGATGTAGAGTATTGTATAAAGGGGAAGATATCGCCGCTTGCCTTTTAAAGTATGTAAAGTATAGGATTATTGGGAAGTTGACTATTACGGGAACGCCAACTTAGGTTGTTGTCTTTAATCTATGATCAAGACGTTATAAATGGTTGTGTCTTTATCATGGTAACGGTCACGAAAAAGTGTCTAGCAACTTGTATTTTAGACTTAATCTATTTGTTTCGTAATTTTTATTTAACAACAATTTAATTCCTTTTCCTAATCATTAACTTGGGTTTTTACGCGAATGAGGATGTGATCGAGGTGCCAGTCGATTTCCATCGTTTACGGCCATGTATGCATGTCTCATTACAGCACCAGTGCGGTACTCTTCGCGAACCTGCTCGCGAATCTGTGGGAGCATGGCATCCACGGCTGCCTGAACGGCCGCAGCGAGTTCAGCATCGGTACGAGTGTTCACCATCTGACATTTGCAAAAAGGGTTTAATGATTAAACGGTTAAAAGGTCAAAACGCGACAGAAGATAAACGTCGATTCTGAAGGAACCTAATGTCTACCCAATCCTCACAGGTCAAGTTTTAGAGCCTACAGGTCGAAAGCCTGAGCTCTGATACCATAATTGTAACGACCCAAACCCGCTCCGGAGAGTAGGCCGAAACGTCATAATCATGGTGTCATATCAAAGCATAATAAAGGCATAAAGTCATAAGTAATAACATAGGACAAGGTGGAAAGCCGGAATCAAACATCGGCTCCCAATTATGAGATCAACATGAATAACGTAAAAGAAGTCTAAAGGACGAAACATGTGTCCAAGATAGCATAAATCTTTAAAGTGCAAAAGATAAAAGGAAGGAACTAAATGGGTTTCTTCCTAAGCACTCACTCTCATGCCCAATCTCCCTCTAGATACCTGCCGTATAAGAAA
This sequence comes from Tanacetum coccineum, assembly GCA_026074375.1. NCBI lineage: Eukaryota > Viridiplantae > Streptophyta > Magnoliopsida > Asterales > Asteraceae > Tanacetum > Tanacetum coccineum. The sequence continues at coordinate 36,337 of BQNB010017042.1, read as the reverse complement.
GAGAAAGAAATACGGCTGAGCATAACGCTCAGTGAACGGATATAATAACAATGTAAATAATAAATATGAATCCTGGAAAATAAGTATAAGCAACGGAAAGATCATGAGTGTCATGAGGAAAGGGAAACTGAGAATGCGTCATGAAGAATAGGAAATAAACATGTAAAGCATGGTAATACGAAGTAAAGATGTCATGAGATATCATAGATAGTATAAACATAAATAATAAGGAATGCCCACGAGCTCATAGTTCATACATGTCATTATATAATGTCGTGAATACATTGCATTAATAGAGGGCTGCCTCTCACTTGTAATAGAGGGGTGATCCTCGTTATAATTATATGGGTTGGAGGGATAAGCTCCAATGTGATGGGATGTAGAGCACACACCAACCAATCACCATGAACGGGTAACCATGTAAACTAGGAATGCACCCATGCGCCTCTGATAATAATGGCCAAACATGAAAATATAATAGGTGACATGAAAAGGGACGCCGCGTGAAATCATCTCAACGCGAAAGAGTCGTGACCACAGGTGCCTCACTGGGTCACGGTCTGGTACCTCCACGACTAGGTGGTAAGTCATGTAAATCATGGTCATGCGTATATATAGCTCGGGCAATAGAATAAGTCATGAAATCAAACATGTAAAGGATCATGGCAAAAGACATAAAATGGGGAAGCATAGCAGTTCTGGGGATGAATCATGAAAAGAAAGAATGTCCTTACTGAAAGGACGGAATATCCGTACCTTATGTCTGCAGTAACGCGGAAAAGTGGATGATAAAGAAGATGGAAGCTACTCCTGCTTAATGCGATCTACATGTTAAAGGGCATATATAAGTTACTTGTTCATGATTAAGGTTACTTTCCATTTTTAGCAACTTTCTATTTTTAGCACTTTCCTATTTTAGCAAACTTCTAGTTTTTTAGCAACTTTTCTATTTTTAGTACTTCGATTTTTAGTAACTGTTCTAGTAATTAGGATTGATTCTTGATTAGTAATTCCATGTTAACTTATTCCATGAATTAGATATTTTGGTTTTTTCATGAGTAGTATTTTGTTATAGTGGGGTACTTTCCAAAATAGAGCTTCTCATTATAGTAAGTTTCCAAAAAATAGACTTTCCTAATTAACTTTCCATAAATGATACCTTCCTCGATTTTATAAGTTCCATAATTAACTTCCCAAAAAATAGAGACTTTTCTAAAATAAGCAGGATTCCTATATATGCAGGTTTCTTTAATTAGCAGGTTTCTATAAATTGCAGGGTTTCGATAATTAGCAGGAATTCTATAAATAGCAGGTGTCTATAATATAGCAGGTTTCTATAAATAGAGGTTTCATTGTCTGTATTTACAATCCAATAATCTTGATCTTACATAAATTTACTGTAATTAATCCTTTTAGGTTATTAATTAAATTAACATGATCTTTAATTATCCATTTTTGCCAAAACAAGCCCTTATATATATCAAATATCGGTATTTTCATACTTAATACTTTAATTACTGATCTATACCTTGTACTTTGATAATTTAACTGTTTGTCCCTCGTTTTAAATTCCAATTCGTAATTTTATAATATATATTATATATAAATAATCATGTTTAACCCCATAACAATTTTCAAATTGGACAATTTTACCCTTCTATTATTGCTTTCCACAGAATCTATACATTATATGAACATGTCATAATTCAGCCCCCAAAGTGTCGAATCTTACAAAATCACCCCCTTATACTTTTAAGCACAATACAGGGTAACCAATAAATGCACCAAAACCATAATTAAAATTTTTCCGCAAATTAATGTCATAATTTTTCTACATTCAGTAGCATGTATGGGATTGGGAAAAAATATAAAAACCCCTCCCTAATTCGTTTTCCAATTTTATTCCTTCATTTCTTTTTTATTTCATAATTCAAATTTCGGCAGAATTAGAATTCCACAATAATTTATCTAAATCTTTGATACAATTTTTTATAAAATTTATCTGGTTCAAACCTGATATATACAAGTCATAAAAATTTTAAAACAAAGTATAAAGTTATTTAGAGCCGAACCAATTCTTGCATTTATTTAGGGTTTTAGATCATGTTTAAGGCTTAAGTAAATCAAAAATAAACGTGCATGTAATTTTTCTCATGAACATATCAGATGTATATAATGTAAAATGAGTTATAAAAATACCTTGAATAATTATGGATGATTTTATGAATTATTGAGTTGGCTAGTAGTGGAATTCAAAAGAAACACCATAAATCGAATCACGCTTCAAACCAATGAACCAATAATTTTATTAACTCCATCTGTACGCAAGAAACCCTAGAAAAATCGTCCTGCCTTGAAAAAGAATTATGGAGCCGCCCTTAATGTTTTTGGTTTTGGAACTGGTTTTTAAGATATTTACAAATGAAAATTGTATATAAAAAGATATACAACATAAAATGCCGAGATTTTGGGTATTTCTAAGGGATAAAATCAGATTTAATTTTGCCTAAAAATATTTTATAATTTCCCTATTTTATTTTATATTTTAATTGTATAATATAAGTAATTAACTTATAATAATTTCGGCAAAATGCATAAATATAAGAAATAATTATTTTTCTTGCATAATATAAGATATTTTAATCTTACTAAAATTTTATACTTGTCACATGATGTACTTTATAATTTATAACACTTGATTGAATTTTATTCATGCTTTTATTAGATTTTCTGACATTAGGGGCATTTTGGTAATTTTGCACTTGTTTTGATTTTAGGGTTTTACAGTCGTTCGCCGGAAAAACGTCCATGCCATGACCAACTTATATTTTCGAATCCGTCATCATTTCCTACGTATCTATCCAATACATCACACAATGCTTGAATGTTTTTAGAGTAAAGGACTAAGCTTGGATTTGAAGTCTACCTCAAGTTCTTGTTATTGATTGTTGATCATTTGATCCATTTTCTACAACCATCCTTGTGGTAAAAAATCTCATTGAGATATGCTTTATGTTTTCTTTCGATTTTCCATGTGTATATGTACATGCATGATATATGATGATCAAGGATTAAAATGGGATTTGTGTGTATGAATCTAGATTTAAAACTAGCTAAAATAGTCATCTAAACAAGTGAAATGATCATAAAATTTATAGGCTGTGATGAACAGTAGGTTTCGTGATTTTGAGTAAGTTAGATGATGGATTTGATTACACTAGGTTGTAGATAATTGTTTTATGAACAAGTGGCAAATTGGATGATTTCTAGAAAGTGAATATTGAGTGAGATATGGTAAAATACAAAAATGGGAGTCTGACCTTGCTATACAGATGGCACAAAAAGTCATACTTACGTACTGAGTTGGTTAAAAAGTTAAAACTATGAGACCTAGATAAAATCATGTAGGTTCTGGACCAGTTGGATGGTCAACCAATTCATTATGGTTTGTAAATGGCATCAAAAATAGTGAAAGTGAGATTTCAGTCTGAATTTGTAACTTGACCTTTATGTATAAAAGTGGCCCTATGTATATGTATGACTAAAAGATGTACTAAAATGAGTTTAAATCTGTAAAGTGGACTTAAACTATGAGCCAGCATATAACTATTAAATTTAACCTTTTACGGTTTATAAATTGCGAACTATTTCCGTCCACATTACAAAAAGTCTCACAACATTTACTACTACCGAAAACACTCTACTATGTAAGCGATTATTTGTAACTAAAACCCGAGGTGGTAGACCACTTCTTGGAGTTTTTAAACGTTAACTTACTGATAATAATGTCCCTACCTTCAAGACCCGAAATACCTCATAATAACGACTTATTACACGCTTGAAATGGTGCCATAAGGCCTAATTGGGGCCACTAGGCCCAATGTATTTTAAAATAGAATACATGGGACTTGGCTTTAAGCCCAACCCACTTGTGCTTAATTAATGGGCTAAGACATGGTCTTGGGTTTATAATATCAACCTAAACACTTGATGGACTTACTTATGGGCCTATTGGGATATATTGGACCATAAGAGTAAAAATGGCAAATAGAAACTAGTTAAAACCTCGATAAACTTTAAAGTGTGAATAAATATGTTGCAAAAGCATGATCATATATAAACTACATGTGTACATATATAATTTAATTTATGCGTTTTCGTTAATGTTTAGCGACTAGGAAAACACTAATGACCCGTTCTCAATTTGTATAGGTCTTGGTTGATTGACGCGCCTACTTCCGAAGTTTTTATTTATCGATATTCTCATCCGACATCACTAAGTTAGTTCATAGCCTCGTATTTTTACACTTTAATTGTTTTATAAACCCGCGAGGGAGATAACATGCTTGTTTTTAAAATAGAACACAAAGGAGATTGTATGCTAGTAGCCTTGATTATTATAAGTTAGATTAACTCGCTAGATAAAAGACCCGCGAAAATCATGAATTGTTAATTGCCAGGTAATGGCATACTCTTATACATGGAATATTACTATTTGGAGGTTGCCACCTCTAATCCGTGACGACTAGCTATCGTCTCGTGTCGGGAAAATGACATACGCTGGCGTTGTATAGAGAATAATATGCACTCATAGCGAGGGTGTATAGTGGGCATTTTGTATTGATATGGTAACGTTCGATTCATGAGGCTTATAATAATCCCCCTATAACGTTGTCTGATCCACATCGTTATATCCTGATGAATATTGAGAAATGATACTTGTGTTCGGAGATTAGATGTTGGGAACCCCAACTATTTTTTATGGTTTTTATATATAAACCCTATGGATTCACTCAACATTATTGTTGACGTTTTAGCATGTTTTATCTCAGGTCCTTGAAGGTAATTCGGTGATGGAGATTTTGGTTGTCGCTTATGGAAACTAATGTTTGAAGGGCCATTAAATAAAAGTCATTCGAAGATGATTTGCAAAAATGTTGTATGAATTATGAAACAATTTGGGACCTATGATGTAAACTTTTATTTTGAATGAATGTATTTAAAAACGTCTCTTTTTGAGTCGTTTTCTATGCTTGAGTTATTATATTCTGACGTAGCACCCCAAATGACCTTTCCGCTAAGATATATGAAAATGGGGATGTTACATATTGGTATCAAGAGCTTAAGTTATAGAGAACAAAAGATTTTCAAAAAAAATGAACAAAAGGATTTTTGAAATCTTTTGACTATAACGGTGCAATAGAAATCTCCGAATTACCGACGGGACAAGAATGAGAAGGATTTATTTATCGATATATATAGAAAATATTTATATGTTGTATATGAGATTTATTTATTTTGAATATAAATGTTGATTCTGTGATTATCTAATACTGATTACGAGATATTTATCGGCACGATTGTCATGAATACCCTAACCTTTAACGAACCGAACGAATGGCTATTCCCGAAAGAAAACCAGTTATTTCCTATCCGAACCAAGTTGTGGTTGTCCATGATCCAACGCATGGTGGACTTCCGGACAACATTGATTAGTTTTATTTCTGATGGTGATGTGAAGAATAACCGGATAGAAGATCCGAAGAAGATCCGGTAGAAGATCGAGAAGCTCCGGAAGAGACTCGGACTAGACTAGAACCGAATAATGGGCTTGTGAATCAATCTGCCCCACATCTTGACCCACATCAGCCCCGGTGTTAGATTGTTGGTTAGAGGGAATAATGGTGTAAATAAAGGTGTTAATACTGAGGTATGAAGACGAAGATGTTGAGATTGAGCTCGATGACGATGCTGAGTTGATATTTCCTTATGAGGTGGAGGATGACAAAACCCCGCCACCTGGAGGTGTGTCATCCAATTCTGAGCCACCTAATGCAGAGCCACCTAATGCGGAGTCATCTGATTCTGTATCATCTGATTCTGAGTCAGAGGAAAAGGAGGCCGACGTTGCACCTGAGGACACTTTTGGGACTATTACCCAAAGGCCTTATGTTGTTCGCGACTTTCCGAGGGGTGTATTTGAGGCAGGAGAGCCATCTTCTGCTCATGACTCATCTTATGTCGGTGGATTGGCACCTCGGGCATTGAGACGTGATTTATAGGCGTCCCGTGCACGATCTAGAGTCACGGAAGCTGAGATGGGAACATGCCAAACTGAGATTGCTCTTCTGAAATCAAAGAATAAGATCGGGGAAAAAGAGAGAGAGATACTTGATCATGATTTGGGAAACGTTGAGCATGTTTTGGGTGATGTTTTAGAGAGGTTGAAGGTGTTAGAGAGCGAGGAGAATGCTACTTCGAAGAAGAAGTTGGTTGAGGCTGAGATGAAGTTGGAATTGGCTCGTATGGAGCGTGATATGGTGGAGAGGAGATTACATGCATCTTATGGGTGGGATAAGAAGTTTTATATGGAGATGGTTCGTATTGGGGCTGTTCCTAAGCCACCATCTGATGATGAAGGTACTGAGCGTCCGAGAAAGAAATCGAAGAAATCTTCTTTTGATGGGACCAAAGACCTGCATCTATCAGATGGTGGCTTAGGAACAGCCCCAATACGAACCATCTACATATAAAACTTCTTATCAATCCCATAAGATGAGTAATCTCCTCTCACATATCATCGCTCATACGAGCCAATTCCAACTTCATCTCAGCCTCAACCAACTTCTTCTTCGAAGTAGCATTCTCCTCGCTCTCTAACACCTTCAACCTCTCTAAAACATCACCCAAAACATGCTCAACGTTTCCCAAATCATGATCAAGTATCTCTCTCTCTTTTCCCCGAATCTTATTGCTTTGATTTCAGTATGGAGCAATCTCCGTTTGCATGTTCCCATCTCAGCTTCGTGACTCTAGATCATGCACGGGCACCTATGAATCACGTCTCAATGCCCGCATGGGCCAAATCCACTGGACATAAGATGAGTCATAAAGGAAGATGGCTCTCCTGCCTCAAATACACCCTTTAGAAAGTCGTGAACAACATAAGGCCTTTGGGTTATAGTCCAAAAAGTGTCCTCAGGTGCAACGTCGACCTCTTTTTCCTCTGACTCAGAATCAGATGATACCAGATGACTCCGCATTAGGGGGCTCTGCATTAGTGGCTCAGGAATTGGATGAAACACCTCCGAGGTGGCGGGGGTTTTGTAATCCTTCACTCATATAAGGAAATATCAACTCAGCATCGTCATCGAGCTCAATCTCAACATCTTCGTCTTTAATATCCTCATTATTAACACCTTTATTTACACCATTATTCTCCTCTAACCAACCAATCATAACACCGGGCTGATGTGGGTCAACATGTGGGGCAGATTGATTCACAAGCCCATTATTCGGTTCTAGTTCTTATTCCGAGTCTTCTTCCGGATCTTCTTCCGGATCTTCTTCCGGATCTTCTTCCGGATCTTCTTCCGGGTTTTCTTCATCATCACCATCATAATCAACTAAATCAATGTCGTCCGGAATGTCAACCATTTCGTTGGGATCATGGACATCCACAACTTGGTTCGGATCGGGAATAACTGGGTTTTCTTCGGGAATAGCTTCGTTCGGTTCGTTAAGAGGGTTAGGGTTCTTCATGACAAATCGTCTCTGTCGTTATATTATTCGTATTAGTATTAAAATAATCACATAATCAACATTTATATTCAAAATAAATAAAAATCTCATATTATAACATATATATATTTTTCCATATATATATATCGATAAATAAATCCTTCTCATTCTTGTCCCATCGGTAATTCAGAGATTTCGCTTGCACAGTTATAGTTAAAAGATTTCAAAAATCCTTTCGTTTATTTTTTTTTTCAAAATCTTTTGTTATCTATAACTTAAGCTCTGATATCAATCTGTAACACCCCCATTTTCAAATATCAGCGGAAGGGTCATTTGGGGTGCTACGTCATAATACAGTAACTCAAGCATATAAAACGACTCGAAAAGAGACATTTTTAAATATAGCCATTCGAAATAAAGTTTTACATCATTAGGTCCCAAATTGTTTGCAATAAATTCATAAACAATTTTGCAAATTCATTTCGATGACTTTATTTAAATGGGCCTTCAAAACATTTAGGTTTCCATAAGCGACAACCAAAATCTCCATCGCCGAATTACCTTCAAGGACCTGAGATAAAACATGCTTAAAACCATCAACACTTAATGGGAGTGAAATCCATAGGGTTTATATATAAAAACCATAAAAATATGTTGGGGTTCCCAACATCTAATCTCCGAACACAAGTATCATTTCTCAAAATTTTCAGGATATAACGATGTGGATCAGACAACGTTATAGGGGGATTATTATAAGCCTCATGAATCGAACGTTACCATATCAATACAAAATGCCCACTATACACCCTCGCTATGAGTGCATATTATTCTCTATACAACGCATCCGTAGTGTCATTTTCCCGACACGAGACGATAGCTAGTCATCACGGATTGGAGGTGGCAACCTCCAAATAGTACTATTCCATGTATAAGCGTATGCCATTACCTGGCAATTAACAATTCATGATTTTCGCGGGTCTTTTATCTAGCGAGTTAATCTAACTTATAATAATCAAGGCTACTAGCATACAATCTCCCTTGTGTTCTATTTTAAAAACAAGCATGTTATCTCCCTCGCGGGTTTATAAAACAATTAAAGTGTAAAAATGCGAGGCTATGAACTCACTTAGTGATGTCGGATGAGAATATCGATGAATAAAAACTTCGGAAGTAGGCGCGTCAATCAACCAAGACCTATACAAATTGTAACGGGTCTTAGTTTCTGTCGATTTATCAAATTAACGAAAACTCATAAATTAAATAAGTATATGTATACATGTAGTTTATATGATGATCATGCTCTTGCAACATATTTATTTCACACTTAGAGTTTTCTAGGTTTTTAACTAGTTTCTATTTGCCATTTTTACTCTTATGGTCCAATATATCCCAAAAAGCCCAATAGGCCCATAAGTAAGTCCATCAAGTGTTTAGGTTGATATTATTAACCCAAGACCAAGTCTTAGCCCATTAATTAAGCACAAGTGGTTGGGTTGGGCTTAAAAGCCGTGAAGTTCCAATATGTCTATTTTAATACATTGGGCCTAGTGGCCCAATTAGGCCCTATGGCCCATTCAAGCTTGTAATACGTCTTATTTAGGTTTTCGGGGTTCTTGAGGTAGGGAATGTTATTAATCGTAAGTTAACCTTTTAAAAAACCTCCCAAAGAAGTGGGGGTCCCTACCACCCTGGGTTTTAGTTACAAAAATCGCTTACATAGTGTAGTGTTCGGTAGTAGTAAATTTTTGTATATTTTTATGTTACGAAAATATTCGCAATTTATAAAACCGTAAATGGTAAATTATATATTTATATGCTGGGGCTTCTATTTAAGTCCACTTTACAGATTTAAACTCATTATAGGACATTTTTTTAGTCATACTATACATAGGGTTACTTTTATCCATAAAAGGTCAAGTTACAAATTCGGACTGAATCTCCTTTCACCAATTTTGATGCCATTTCAAACCCATAATGAATTGGTTGGATCATCCATTGATCCGAAGAAACCTTATGATTTTATCTAGGTCTCAAAGTTTTAACTTTTTAACCAACTCAGTACGTAAGTATGACTTTTTGTGCCATCTGTATAGCAAGATCAGAATCCACTAGTTTTTGTATTTTGACCATAACTTACTCAATATTCACTTTTTAGAAATCATCCAATTTGCCACTTGTTCATAAAACAATTATCTACAACCTAGTGTAATCAAATCCATCATACAACTTACTCAAAATCACAAAACCTACTGTTCATCACAGCCTATAAATTTTATGATTATTTCACTTGTTTAGATGACTATTTTAGGTAGTTTTAAATCTAGATTCATACACACAAATCCCATTTTAATCCTTGATCATCATATATCATGCATGTACATATACACATGGAAATCAAAAGAAAACATAAGCATAACTCATGAGATTTTTACCACAAGGATTGTGTAGAAAATGATCAAATGATCAACAGAATGAATAACGCAAGACTTGATGTAGACCTTCAAATCCAAGCTTAAGTCATTTACTCTAAAAACATTTCATTGCATGTGTGATTTTATTGGATAGATACGTAGGAAATGATGAGAGGATTCGAAAAATATAAGTTGGTCATTGTGCATGTGACGTTTTCCGGCGACACGACTGTAAAACCCTAAAATCAGAACAAGTGCAAAATTACCAAAATGCCCCTAATGTCAGAAAATTTAATAAAAGCATGAATAAAATTCAATCAAGTGTTATAAATTATAAAATACATCATGTGACAAGTATAAAATTTTTATAAGATTATAATATCTTATATTATGCAAGAAAAATAATTATTTCTTATATTTATGCATTTTGCCGAAATTATTATAAGTTAATTACTTATATTATACAATTAAAATATAAAATAAAATAGGGAAATTATAAAATATTTTTAGGCAAAATTAAATCTGATTTTATCCCTTAGAAATACCCAAAATCTCGGCATTTTATGTTGTATATCTTTTTATATACAATTTTCATTTGTAAATATCTTAAAAACCATTTCCAAAACCCTAAACAATTAAAGTGGCGGCTCCATCATTTTTTCAAGGCAAGGAACGATTTTTTAGCGGTTTTGGGAGTACAAGGGAGCTAATAAAATTATTGGTTCATTGGTTTGAAGCTTGATTCGATTTATGGTGTTCTTTTGAATTCGAAATACTTAGCCGAACTCGTATAATTCATAAAAAATCATCCATTTTATTCAAGTATTTTTTATAACTTCATTTTACATTATTTACATCTGATATTTTCATGAGATAAATTTACCATGCAACGTTTATTTTGAATTTTTAAGGACTTAATACATGACATCTCAACCTAAATAAATGCAAGAATTGTGTTCGGTCATTAAATAAATTTTATACTTTCGTTTTTATATTTTTAGACTTGTATTATTCATGTATGAACCAGCTAGAAATTGTTATAAATTATTGACATAAAAGGATTTAGAGACATTATCCTTGTCGGACACTTTCCTATATCCCCTACTTAGCCTCAGATCTTTTCCCCCGACCTTCCGCGCTCGCCGCTAGAATCTTGCAAGCAACTCGCCTAAATTGGAAATACGGCCCAATTAGGGTCTGGCGGTTTTTCACTATTGCCGCGCGCGCCGCACACTGCGCTTCCCAACTTACACTATGCTATGGACTATGTAGAACTTATCCATGCTCATCCCCTGATCATAGCTCTCGCTGGGGGAAATAATCGGCGCTTAATTCATGGGCGCCCCGCCTCCTGCGCGCCCACCTTTACTTGTTCCCGCGTTTGTGCCCTTACCACTCGTCCATAGAGTTTAACAACAAATCTAGGGGGGTTCCTCCTACCTGTTTCTGTAAATCTTCACTCCCTGTCAAATTTGGGGACCTGATCGCATCAGGACCTTGCTTAAATACCTATTGCATTGATTCTGTTGAAAATCTAAAGTCCCAGAAGGGCTCATATCCAAACTTGTCCATTGATCACACTTGACTACTGGGTTCCTAAAAATGATTTCAATTATCACTATTAATCTCAATACTATATATAAATTCGCATTCCGCTATATTAATCAAAACATGGCAGGGACCATACAAGTGTACAACAATAATTATTCGCAACAACGTACAAATTTATGTATCAGTAATTAACAAGTACAATTTATCTATTGAACAATACCCACTATCCCTAGATTCTTATCATCTGGCCTTCGTTTTGCCAACCCAATTGCACTAACCCTTTCTCCTCGCTCTCACTCTCCGCTCTTACTCTCCCTTCAGACTAAATCAACTTCACAAAGCCGCCATTCACATTCGCTAAACTTCTTCGTAACGACTCTAGGATTCCTGGAGTCCGTCTCAACTACAGCAAATGGAAACCCTGTACTTATAGCACAACCTGTTAAATTTATAGATTACCTGCATTTATTTATTATAGACACCTGCCTTAATTTTCAGCTAAACCCATCGCTATCTTTCTAGATATAACCTGCATCCAATTATCCAGACTGAATATTGCTATTTATAGAAACTGCCCTCATTTTTGCTCTCCCGCCACCTCCCAACGTACTCCTTTCTTGGGAAGTCTTAATCTATGGCCTACTTATCTTACTATCTAAGGCTATGGTCTACCTACCCATTTTATGACTTAGCCTCCCCCCGCTCCTCTCCCCTTCCATCCCGCGCCCTCCCCCCGCTCCTCCCCCCATCGCATCCTTCATTTTTGTGATAAACTATACTTATATAATTAGAAGATAGGCTATTTTTGGTAAGTCTAACCACTTATAACTAGAAATCTCACTATATTCTTGAAACACATTTTTATCCTCGCGAATATCGTTAAGTCATGGAAACTGTACTAATTCAAGGAATCATGCAATAAATTATAGAAGAACGTTACTAAAAATAGAAAAGTTACAAAAATAGAAAGTTGCTAAAAAATAGAAATGCTAAAAATGAAAGTTGCTAAAAACTAGAAAGTTGCTAAAATGGAAGTAACATAATCAATGAACACGTCAAAAAAAAATAACTTTATATATGTGCCCTTTAACATGTAGATCGCATTATTAAGCAGGATGTAGCTTCCCATCTTCTTAGCCTTCTCTTTCCGGTACTGCTAGACATAAGGTAGGATATTCCGTACCTTTCAGTAAGGACATTCTTTTCTCTTTTCATGCTTTCATCCCCAGAATCTGCTATGCTTCCCCATGTGATGTCTTTTGCCAGGATCCGTTTTACCATGTTTGATTGTCATGATCTTATTCTATTGCCGAGCTATATAAGTACGCTATTGGGTTATGACCTCATGATTTACCGGACTTACCACCTAGTCGTATGGAGGTACAATGACCGTGACACATGACTGGCAACCTGTGTCACGACCTCTTTCGCGTTGATTGAGAGTGATTTCACGCGGCGTACCCTTTTCATGTCACAGATTACTTCTGGTTTGGCCATTATTATATTAGGGGCGTATGGGTGCATCCTAGTTTTACATGGTTACACGTTACATGGTGATTGGTTGTGTGTGCTCTATGCATCCCCATCAAATTGTGAGCTTATCCTCCACTCATATTTTATTATATAGAGGTCACCCTCTATTACATGTTGAGGCAGCCCCTTGATTTTATGCATGTATTCAACGACATTATTATTATTGAATGTTATGATTATATGAGCTCGTGGGCCATTCCTTTTATTTATGTTTATTATCCATGATTTATTTCATGACTCTTTACTTCTCGTAATTTTACCATGCTTTACATGTTTATTTCCGATTCTTACTGACGCACTTCCCAGGTTTCTTCATGGACACTTGTGCTCTTTCTGTACTTTGTATTTATATCCAGGATTCATTACTTATTATTTACATTGTTATTATATTCCGTTCATGAGCGTTATGCTCAGCCGTTTATTCTTACTCCTTTCTTATACGACAGGTATCTAGAAGGGAGATTGGCATGAGCGAGTGTGTGCTTAGGAAGTGACCTATTTAGCTTCCTTTCTTTTATATCGCAGACTTTGATGTGCTATACTATCTTGGACACATGTTTCGTCCTTTAGACTTCTTTTACGTTATTCATGTTGATCTCATAATCGGGAGCCGATGTTTGATTCCGGCTTTCCACTTTGTCATATGTTATCATTTATGACTTTATGCCTTTACTTTGCTTTGCTATAGATTCCATGTTTATGATTGTTTCGGCTCTTTTTCGGATGGGGTGTTACAATTTTGGTATCAGAGCTCAGGCTTCCGAAACCTGTAGGCTATAATACTTGACCTGTGAGGATCCTTGGGTAGAATAGGTTTCCTTCTGAATCGACGTTTTTATCTTCTGTCGCTGTTTTGCTTTTAACCGTTTTAATCAGTTTTATTAAAACCCTTTTTGAAATAGTTTCAGATTGGTGATATCCACCTCGTCCGATGCTGAACACGCTTTTGCAGCCGTTTAGGCAGCCGTGGATTGCCATGGCTCCCACAGATTCGCGAGAGGTTCGCGAAGAATTACCGCACGTGGTGCTGTAAATTCGTGAGGTAGGTAATCCGCCACTCATCACTATTCTTACTTGGCTTGAGCGCTTCAATAAGCAGAAACCCTCGTCTCGTTTCGAGGGAAGGCAGTTTAGCCCCCTGTTGTTGCTGAGAATTGGATCTCCCATATGGAGAAGATCTTTCGACGTGATGGATTGTAAATGATGCTTTTAAGACAAGATTGGCTGTGTATTAAAGTTCGAGGGTGACGCGTGGGCTCTTGGTGGAAGGCCTATAGCAGGCACAAGAGGTGATGGGTGGGTTCCTTACCTTGACTTGGGCAGCTTTCAAAGAGCTGTTCTTTCTTCAGTTTTTCCCTCGAGCCGAGCAAGAGCGCTTGAAGAGAGAGTATCATTCCATCCGCCAAAGGGCGAGTAAAAATAGTACTGAGTACATGCAGCGTTTCCTCCGCCTAGCTGGTGTTTCTTGACAGGCTTTGCGGGCATGCAGAAGGACAGGCGGAAGAAGAGAACTTTCGTTTGGGGGTCTTCATGAAGTCAATCCATTGACCATGTCATGTGTATACAGTTTATGGATGTTGCTCAGGTTGCGGATGCTGCACGCAACTTAGAAATCCTTCGTGACAGGGATGACTATGATAGGTCCGAACGTTCAGACAAGAGGTAAACTTTTCAGTAACTCGGACAACTGTTGAGACCTTATTCCATGTTTTATCATCCCTTTCGCCTTTATATCTTGTGCCACCCTTATCTCTTTCAGGCACAAGAGTGGGGACCGTTTCATCACCCTGCAGTCCGCAGGGTCGTCCAGGAGTCACGTCAGAGTGTATGACCGACAGAAAAACATGACCGTCATAAGGGTCTGACAGGGGGGGGCCAGGGCATAGGGGGGTGTGGTATCTACCGTAATACAATAACAACAACTACTTGTGACAACAAACAGGTCCATCTTAATCGTTTCCGTCTTTAGTGATATAGGTATTTGTTCTAACATCACGTCATTGGTATCAAGAATTCTGTGCTGGACGCGACCAAAGGGAAAAGAGGCAGCAATCCACCGATCTTACCAACTCGGGTAAATCATTTGGGAAATAACAAGTTCTATTCTCTATATGTCTCAAAGTGCCATGTCTCATGATCTATCTTTGAATCAGTGTTCACAGCAGTCCAGGGTACCATCTGAGGGTTATACTCACCCTTGTTTGCAACACTGTGGACGTAGGACACCAGGAGCGTGTCGTCGTGTGCTTTTGGTACTTGCTTCCAATGTGGTCAGGCTGGTCCATTTTCAGCGGGGACTGCAAGAAGAACTTTGGTGCTAGTACGTGCTGGTCATGCTGACAAGAGCCAGGGCATCAGGCGTGGTCTTTGCACTTACTTGATCAGGCGCCAATACTTCAGGTACTCATCACTGGTACTTTATTTATATTCGGGACGTGCAGTGTTTGTTTTATTTGATACGGTGCGGACACATTCTGTGATATCTACAAGTTTGCTCATGTTTTAACTATGGACTACTATATCACTTGATCATGTATTATGTATATACGCCCATGAAAGACTCGCTCGCATTACCCCATGTATATAGAGATCTTCCTCTACAGTTTGATGACAAGATTCAGTTAGTTAATTCGCACTTCCCTTGGATATGTGTGAATTTGACATAATTCTGGGTATTGACTGGTTAGCAGCACACCGTGCTACGATTGACTGTCATTCCCGTCGTGTTATTTCGGCTGTGATATTCATGTCCTGAGTTTTATTTCATGGTTCCTTACCGGGAAAATCTATGAAAATCATTTCCGCTTTAAAAGCACGTACCTTACTATCGCATGGCTGTGAAGGTTTTCTGGCTACCATTCATGACACGACTTTTGACGTTTCTTCTATTCATGATCAGCCGATTGTTTCCGAATTTCAGGACGTATTTCCGGAAGAACTTCCAGGAATACCTCCTATTCGCGATGTTGAGTTTAACATTGAGCTTATTCCCGGAGCTGAGCCACAATCTCCAAAGTCTCCTTATCGCGTGGCCCGATTGAGTTAAATGAATTGGAAGGATCAGTTTACAAGACGTTGTTGGGAGCCGAGTAGGTTTTATTCGCCCGGGTCCGAGTGTATCCATCGGGTGCACCGGTTACTGTTTTGTCAAGAAGAAGGGAGGTTAGCATGAGATTTATGTATCGACTACCGGAAAATTGAAACAAGTCTCCATTTCGTAATCGTTATCCCCTTCCACGTATCGATGATTTATTTGATCAGCTTCAGGGCGCTAAACATTTTTCCAAGATTGATTTACGATTGGTACCATCAGTTGCAGTGAAGAGCTGGAACATTTCCACAACTGCTTTTCGCACACTGGTTATGGTCATTATGAATTCTTGGTTATGCCTTTTGGTCTCACGAATGCTCCAGCTGTATTTATGGACCTGATGAACCGAGTTTTTCATGAATTCTTGGACAAGTTCGTCATCGTGTTCATTGATGATATTCTGGTCTTCTCTAAGTCTAAAGAGAACTCGTGGAGCATCTTGCATGTTCTACAGATTTTTCGACAGGAGAACTAAGAATTATATGCCCAAGTTTCAAGTGCGTAATTTTTGGTTGAGTAAGGTGGCATTTCTGGGTCACATTGTTTCAGCAGAAGGAATTACTATGGTCCGGCGAGGTTGAGGCTATCCCAAATGGCCTAAGACCAACGTCCGTGACCGAAAGTACGGAGTTTTCTTGAAGTAGCAGGTTATTACCGGAGATTGTATGAGGGTTTCACGATTAGCCTTACCTTTAACTAAGCTTATGCGAAAGGGCGAGAAGTTTTGTATGGAACGAAAGAGCGAGGGGGAAAAGAAGCTTTGAAGAACTTAAAGCAGCATTTGCGTTTCCGCGCTATTCTTACTCTCCCATCGGGTTCAGGTGGATTTTCAGATTTACAGTGATGCTTCTATAGGAACGGTCTTGGTTGTTGTACTCATGCAGCATGGAAAGTGATTGCCGATTGCCTCCGACAACTAAAGCCCTATGAGGTGAACTATCCTACTCATGATCTAGAGTTAGCAGTCGTTGTCTTCGCTCTTAAAATTTGGAGACACTACCTTTATGGCGAAGTCGTGGTGATATTTTTCCGATCATAAGAAGCTTTAACTATATCTTCCGCAGTGAGAATTAAATATGAGACAGAGGCTGTTGGTTGGAGTTTTATTGAAGGATTCTGACACCAACATTCAGTACCATCCGGGTAATGCAAATGTGGGGCTGTGATGCTTTGAGCAGGAAAGACGGGTATGATAGCTGGTATCAAAGGGAAGAAGAGTTATTCGTGACCTTGACGCGTTTGGATATCGGTTTATGTGTTTGGTGGACAGAATTGTTTCTGGGGCTAGTCTGAGGGTTGAGGCCTAACCTAATTCACAGATCTAGTACAGCTCAGAAGGATGACGTGAGAATCTGGGCATTTATCAGAATATTGATCAGAGACCGTGTTGTCGCGTTGGTGACGATGGCATTTATGGCAAGATGGTACTAAGTTAGGGGCGTACCAGAGGATCCTACACTTCGAGAAGCCTTGATGACTGAGGCTCATAGTTCTCCATTTTCGATTCATCCAGGTTCGACGAAGATGTACCACGATCTCAAGCAACACTTTTGGTGGAGTTGCTATGAAACGACGATGTGGCTAGTTGTGTCAAAGTGTTTAACTGTCAGCAGGTTAAGATTGAACACCAACGTGCAAGTGGGTAATTGCACCGTTAGAGATTCCTGTATGGAAGTGGGACGAAACTATCCATGGATTTTGTTTTACCGGGTTACCACGGGACTCCGAGGAGCACGATGCTTCTGGGTTGGTGTAGATCGCTTGACTAAATCGGCACATTTTCTTCCTATCCGTAAGGATTACCCCGTTAGTAAATAGCGAAATGTTCCAACAAGAAATTGTTCGATTACACGGTACTCTTCAAGATCGTGTCGTCAGATAGAGATCAGTTTCACGTCTGTTTCTGGAGGGTTCTTTACAGAATGCCTTGGGGGAACCTAAGGTCAAGTTTGTACGGCTTTTCATCCTGAGACCGTACGGTCACGTCAGAGCGTTTACGATTCAAAACATTAGGGATATGTTACGTTCGTGTGCTTTAGACTTCGAGGGGCAGGGAAAATTGGATGATGGGACTTATATGGCTTGTGGAGTTTGCTACCAATAAACAATTGGCATGCGAGCCTTAATGCGCTCTTTCGAGATGTTGTATGGTAGGACATGTGTGTGCTCTATTTGTTGGGATCAGGTTGGTGGAACGTTTTCTTGGAGGGTCCGGCAGATGAGTGAGGCGACTATGAAAATAGGTCGCCATCGCAGGGAAAAGCTTAAGGAAGGCAGGACTCGTCAGAAGAGTTCGCCGACAGGAACCATCGCAAGAGCGGTTTGAGTTCCAGCCGGCGTGAACATGTTATCTTGAAAGTATCACTACACGTGGAATGCGAGTCAGCGTTTTGGTATCAATGGGCAAGCTTAGTCTCGTTTCATGGACCGTTTTTGAGATTCTTGGAGCGCGGTTGGTGAGGTTTCACTCATCGTTTGGCGTTACCTCCTCAGTATCTCCTGTTACAATGTGTTTCACGTATCATTACTCAGAGGTTACAAGTTCATCCTCTTCACGTTATCCTTTATCCATTCGGATCAGATCGTGAGGATTTCTCTTACAGGAAGAGCCTGAGTCTATTCTAGACCGTCAGGCAGAGTCATGAGGAACAAGACGATCCTTTTGTCAAAAATTCTTGGAGGATCATCCGAGCGGGAACGCCACTTGGGAGACCGCGGAGTCTATACGGACTTCTTAATCCTCTTTTCTTCCATTGAATGGGTTATGTCCTTTTCAGCTGTATCATGTTTCTCATTCGAGGGACGAATTTTCTTTTAAGAGGAGAAATGTTGTAAAACCCTAAAATCAGAACAAATGTGCCAAAATTTCCCATAATGCCCATAATGTCAGAAAAATCTTTAAAAGTTGAATAAAATTCAATCAAGTGTTATTAAATTATAAAGTCATCATTGTGACAAGTATAATATTTATATACGATTAAAATATTTATATTATGCAAGAAAAGATAATATTTCTTATTATTTATGCATTTTGCCCGAAATTATATAAGTTATTTAATTATATTATAAATTAAAATATTAACATAAATAAGGGAACATTATAAATATTTTTAGGCCAAAATTAAATCTGATTTTATCCTTAGAAATACCAAAATCTCGGCATTTTATGTTGTTTAATAGTTTTAGATACACTGTTCATTTGTAAGTATCTTAAAAACCTTTTCCATATCCTTAACAATTAATTGTGGCGGCTCCATTATTTTTTTAAGGCTCGGCAACAATTTTTCTAGGGTTCTTGGTGCTAGTTCAAGGAGTTTAGAAAATTATTGGTTCTTTGGTTTGAAGCTTGATTCGATTTTTGGTGTTCTTTTGTAATTCAGAATTTCCCTATGCCAGGAACTCAATAATTCTTAAAATCAATCCATTTATTATTCAAGTTTTTTTTTAACGCTTTTTAATTATATACATCTGATATGTTAATGAGATAATTACCAATGCTACGTTTTTTTGATTTATAATAGCTTAAACATGATCTAAAACCCTATAAAATAATTGCAAGAATTGTATTCGGCTCTATATACTAAATAAATTTATACTTTAGATTTTATAATTTTTTATGACTTGTATAGATTCTGTATGACCAGTTAAATTGTTAGAAAATTTTCTAAAAGATTTAGACTAATTTATTGTTGGAATATCTAATTCTTGCCGATTTTGGAATATTGAATGAAATGAAGATTAAATTGGAAATCTGTATTTAGGGTTAGGGTTTTTATATTTTTCCCAGGTCCAATACATGCTAATGAATGTAGAAAAATTATGTAATTATTGGGGAAAATTCTAATTAGGGTTTTGTGCAGTTATTGGTTACCCGGTTTGTGCTTTAAAAGTTTAAGGGGGTGTTTTGTAAATTCTGAAACTTTGGGGCTGATTATGACATGTTAATATAATGTATAGATTCTGAGAAAAATAAGTGGAAGGGTATAAATTGTCATTTGATAATTGTTATGGGTTAATCAGGGATTTAAGTATATATTATATTTGATTAATTCGAATTGTATTTAAAACTGAGGGACTAAAAGTGTAAATTATGAAATGTAACAAGGTCTTGATCAGTAACTTAAAGTATTTAGTTATTTAATGAACAATACCAAAATTGTTATTATAGGGCTTTGTTTTGCAAATATGGTAATTAAAGCACATGTTTAATTTTAATTAATAACTAAATCAGATTAATTAACGTAATTTATGTTTTATTAGATCAGGGTTGTTGGATTGTCAATACTAGAGAAATGGAAACCTGTTTTTTATAGAAGTAACCTGTATTTAGAGAAACATGACTAATTATTTATTAGTTACCTGCTCTATTTATAGAAATACCTATAATTTTTGAAACCTTGCTATTTATAGAAAACCTGATTTTTTTTTGAAAGATTTTTTGTGGGATCTGTGAGTTTAATTATGGAATTATTAAATCAGGGAAGGTTATCATTTATGGAAGAGTTAATTAAGGAAAGTCTATTTTTGGAAAACTTTACTATAATTGAAGCTGCTATTTTTGGAAATTATCCCATATAACAAGAATCAAATCATGAAAACCTATAGTCATGAAATATGTTAATATGAAACGCGCTCCCCACATCAAATATAAACTAAGCAAGGATCATTGCTAATTTATAGAAAGTTACTAAAAATAGAAAAGTTACTGAAAAATAGAAGTTGCTAAAAAATATGAAAGGTGCTAAAAAAATAGAAAGGTTGCTAAAAATGGAAAGTACCTTAATTCATATGACCATAGTAACTTATATATGCCTTTAACATGTAGATCGCTTATTAAGCAGGAGTAGCTTCCCATCTTCTTATCATCTCCTTTTCCGTAATGCTCGAATAAGGTATGGATTATTCGTCCTTTCAGTAAAGGACATTCTTTCTTTTCATGATACATTCCCCAAAACCTGCTATGCTTCCCCATTTTATCTTTTGCTCCATGTTTCCTTTTACATGTTTGATTCATGGATTATTTATTGTCCCTGCGCTATATATACTGATGACCACGATTTTACATGACTTACACCTAGTCGTGGAGGAGGTTCCATGACCGTGACAATGATCCACTGCTCAGTGGTGAGGATAGATTGAAACTCACTGATTTGATGGATATGTGTACCAAATTGTCTGAGAGAGTCCTTGACCTGGAACATACTAAGACTGCTCAAGCTCAGGAGATCACAAATTTGAAGCTGAGAGTTAAAAAGTTAGAGAAGAAAACAGGGTTAAGAACTCATAAATTCAAGAGACTGTACAAGGTTGGTGTCACAAGACGAGTAGAATACTCAGATGATGAAAGTTTGGGTGCTCAGGAGGATGCATTCAATCAGGGGAGGAGTATTGAAGACATTGACAAGGATGCTGAAGTTTCTTTAGTTGATGAAACCCAGGGGAGGTCAGATGATGCAGAAATGTTTGATACAGATGCTCTTATTGGTAATGAAGTTTTTGCTAAAAATGATATGATTGAAAAAGACCAAGATGTGATTCCTAAAGAAGTTAGTACTGCTGCTCCCTCTACTACTGCTGTGTCACCACCTGTTATAACTGAAGTAGAGATTACCTTAGCTCAAACATTGGCTAAATTGAAGAGTGCAAAATCTAAGGTTGTGATACAAGAGCCAGTACAGAGTACAGCCACAACAGCACCTTCAACAATTCCCAAAGCTAAAGGCATTACATTTAGAGATGCTGGTGAAAGCACAACAAGAACACCAACATCAGTATCTTCTTCAAGCATCAAGGATAAAGGGAAAGCTAAGATGGATGAACCTGAAGTGCCATTGAAGAAAAAGGATCAAATTGCTCTTGATGAAGAAATGGCTAGAAATCTTGAAGCTCAAATACAAGCTGAACTCATTGAAGAAGAAAGGCTTGCAAGGAAAAAGGAAGAGGAAGCCAACATAGCTTTGATTGAATCATGGGATAACACACAAGCTATGATGGAGGCAGATTTTGAATTAGCTCAGAGGCTACAAGCAGAAGAACAGGGAGAGATAACCATTGAAGAAAGATCAAGACTGTTTGTAGAGCTCATGAACAAAAGAAAGAAACACTTTGCAAAGCTTAGAGCTGAAGAGAAAAGAAGAAAGCCACCAACTAAAGCTCAAAAGAGAAATCTAATGTCTACCTATCTCAAAAACATGGGTGGATACAAATATAATCAGTTGAAGAGCAAGAGCTATGATGAGATCCAGAAGTTGTTTGATAATGAAATGAAGAGGGTAAATACTTTTATTCCTATGGATTCAGAGGTGGTGAAAAGCAAAGAAGGAACAGAAGAAAGTTTTAAAAGAACAGAGGATGAACTTGAATCTGATAAGTCAAAGAAGACAGAAAGTAGTGAAAAGAAAGCTGAAGGCAGCAGAAAGAAATCAATTGGTAAGAAAAGAGCAGGGAAAGAGCAGAAACAAGAATCTTCCAAAAGACAAAGAATGGAGGATGATAAAGAGACAGATGAGCATGAAGAAGCTGAAGAAGATGATGAAGCTGAGATGAAAAAGCATATGGAGGTAGTTCAAGATGATGAGGAAATAGCAATTGATGCTATACCTCTAGCTACCAAACCTCTAATAATTGTTGAATATAAGATTGTTAAAGAAGGACAGAAGGGATTCTATCACTTGATAAGAGCTGATGGAAGTTCAAATAGATATTCATCAATGATTAGGATGCTTCAGAACATTAGTAGAGAAGACTTAGAGACTCTCTGGAAGTTAGTGAAAACTAAACATAGGATTACAAGGCCAGAGGATGATTATGAAAAAGTGTTCTGAGGTGATCTGAAAGTAATGTTTGAACCTGACATAAAGAGTGAAATATGGAGGAGTCTATAGGGATAAAAAGTGACTGTTTGGAAGCTGTTTGACTCTAATGGAGTACACTTTGTGAGATTTAAAAATCTACACATCATTATGTTGGTTGAGAAAAGATATCCTCTTGCACCAATAACAATCACAAATATGCTTAACAAGAAACTTCAAGATGATTATTGGAATGAGATGTGATATCAACTACTGTAAAGCATCAAAAGGGTCAATGAAGTGTTTGAATGCATCTTCCTGATAGTGATAAGGACTTTTAACAAAGAAACTTAAAGATTCAGAAGATGAACATCAAGTTTAGGGGAGGATTGTTGGGACTTAAAGACTTCAAGATGATTCTTAGAGTTACTACTGCTCAGGTATATATTAGTGTTGTCAAGCATAACTTAGTACTGTTGGTGATACTAATGAAAATTATGCTAAGTAGTTAGTACTGGTAGTATAAAGTTACTACTGCTAGTTACTACTGTTAGTATAAACTGATTATCTTAAAAAATGCTTTGAAGACAATAGAAGCCAAAATGGTTATTTACAATGCTTTGCCTAAAAAAGAATATGAACGAATTTTCATGTGCAATACGGAAAAAGAAATTTGGAAAACTTTGTTAATCACCCATCAAAGTAATAACCAAGTCAAAGATAATAAGATCGACCTTTTTTGTTCAAAATATGAACAATTCGTCATCTTCGAAGGCAATCTAAAGATGTACAGTGTTGCTAGATTAATTACTATTATCACCTAGTCTAAACTCTTGATGAAGGTTATTCTAGTAAGAACTATGTAAGGAGATTTTTTTAGGGCCTACAACCTAAATGGAGAGTAAAATCCATGGCGATTGATAGTCGAAAAGTCCTTAACATCACATACTCTTGATGAGCTCATTGGTAAACTCAAAGTCTATGAGATGATCAGCAAAAAATATTCTGAAATAGTCAAAGAAAAAGTTTGAAATGGAATTCTGCTTGTCTTTTAAAGGATAAAAAAGAATCTAGTGATGAAGAGTGTTTTAACTTCCTTTAGTGAAGAACAAGATACTCCATGGCGGTAAGAGACTTCAATAAGTTCCTTTAAGAGAAGATGTAGATTCGTAAGCAACCTCAGAACACAACAAGACTTTCAAAGAAGCCCGAGACGCCAAAAACGGCAAAAGTGAAAAGGAAGTGCTATAGATGCGGAATCCAAATCATCTTATGGAAATGTCAAAGCCACCGAGAGACAAGAACCAAAGTCATTACGTTTGAGGTTCTTGAGTGTTGATAGCTGTGAAGAGAATAAGAAAAGAACCAATACAAGACAAGTCATGTAGCCAAGCACTTAAATGAGGTATGTTCCGATATCTTCTTACTTTAGTGATGAAAACTCAACAATTTGATGATTTACGTTAGACAATGAATAAGAAAATTTGTGCAAAATGGAGAAGTTTAAAGATAATCACTAGAACAAAAGGTTAAAAGCTTTTAGAAATAGTACTAGAAAAGTAAGGCTTAGAGAATTAAAAGATAAATTATCCATACTCGTGACAACAAGGGATTAGATCTCGATGTGCAAAGAGTCTTACACTTAACATGAAAATGAAAAGCTCAAAGAAGAATCTACTAATTAAACAAATCTAAAAAGATACACATTGCTTGGAATGAAATTGTAAGTAATCAAAAACCCTTTGGTGTGATAAAATTAGGTTTGGGGTTTTAATACATATGAAGCATCAATCTAGTTGGAACAAGGATATAAAATTTGTAAAAGCTTAAAAAAATGCGACTTCCTGAAGAGAGGTCCCATAAATATTGGCGCACCCCCCTTAATATTCAGCTGCCTCCAAAAAATAAATAGTGACCCGCCACCAGTAAGCTTATATCTGAGAAAAGTGAGTCTTTTCAAAACTTAATTTTGGGTTCCTAGACCAAAACACATAATTGTAAACAAAACCTAAGTTCCCATTGCTATTGAAAATGATGTTAAACAATTCTATAAGCCATTGTCAAAACCTGGAATTGGATTTTCGAAACCAATAATTTTGGTCAAAAACACCCACCGCCTAGAATAGTCAATAATAAATATATCTCGACCTAAAAACACCGCACCCTAAAAGACAAGTATGTCGACAAAACCAACCCCATGGATTTTCCTGTAACCATTAGAACAACGTTCCACTCAAAGTTACATGCCATGGGAAAGTGTGCTTCCATTCCTTACATCCCAAACAATTGGCATCAATGCAAGGGATCTTTGGCACTAACAACTTTGGACCCATGATAAATTAGGACCAAAAGTTAGAGTTATTGCTATATAAATAGATATGCCTTGGAAGGCGCTTGGAGCCCGGGATGAATGGATCAAGGATATGATCACCAAGAACACAAGGGGCAACGAAAGCTCTTACACCACTTACAATGCATACATAGAGGGTAACATCAATTTTATGGTAGTAATCTTTCGCGTTAAGCATCAATGGCAAAGGTACGATATCTAATGACTCTCTCAAAATATAAAATGTAGATACATGTGATAATTTGTAGATTAACTTGCTATTATAGGACAAATATGTGATAATAAATTGTAAGAGTAACTTTTTCAGAATATGCAAGTGGAAATCACTAAGGACGGGTAAAAGTCATTATGTAGAGGTATTAAGGAAAAAAGCTTGAATGTGATGAAATTAGGAAATAAGCCAAAAGACAAAATATGTCTTGCAACGATTGATGAAAACTCCACATTGTGGCATAGGAGATTGGGTCACGCAAATATGCGTCTCATTCAATCGTTAGCTTCTAAAGAATTAGTTAGAAACTTACCTAAGCTTAGGTTTGATCAACACTTTTGTAATGCTTGCAAAATTGGCAAACAAGCTCACGTTAGTCACAAAGCTAAGAACATAGTCTCAATGACTAGATGCTTAGAACTTCTCCACATGGATCTTTTTGGTCCATCCATCGTACGGAGTTACGGAGGAAACCGCTACATCTTAGTCATAGTAGATGACTACTCTAGGTATACTTGGACTAGATTTCTTAAGAATAAATCTGATGCTTTCGATCAATTCAAAATATTTAGTAAGAAAATCCAAAACCAATTAGGATGCACAATATTGTCAATAAGAACCGACCACGGTAAATAATTTGATATCGAAGTGCAATTTGGAGAATTTTGTAATGCCAATGGTATTACTCATAACTTCTCGGCTCCACGCACTCCTCAATCAAATGGCGTGGTTGAAAGGAAAAATAGGACACTTCAGGAAATGAGTAGAACCATGTTGAACGAGCAATCGTTACCACAAAAGTTTTGGTGTAACGCCGTAGATACTTCAACATACATTCTCAACCGAATTCTCATTAGAGCCATTCTAGGAAAAACACCTTATGAACTCTTAAGAGGTAGAAAACCTACGTTAGATTATTTTAGAGTGTTTGGAAGCAAGTGCTTCATTTTGAACACAAAAGACTACCTTACCAAGTTTGACCCAAAGTCATACGAAGAGTTCATAATAGGTTATTCCAAAAATAGCCAAAGCTTACATCATCCAAAACAAACACACTTAGGAAAAATGCAAATGAATCCCTAGAACGTGACATTCGATGAAACTCCTCCACCCTCTAAGACATCACCCTTGGTGGATGATGACTTAGATGAAGAAGAAGCAATTAAGGTCACCGAAAAGAAAAATCTAGAAAACGACATCATGGATGAAACTTTAGAGGTTGATGAAATAGTCAACATTAAGGAATCTAGGAACCATCCTTTAGAAAATGTCATAGGAAACCTTAACCAAAGAACCCTTAGGTCACAAGCCCAAAACCAAAGTAACTTCTTTTGTTTTATATCAACTATAACCTAAGAATGTGAATGAGGCATTTTTAGAGAAGAAAGTTGGAATAGTCGCCATGCAAGATAATAAAATCAATTCAAGCTAACTAAGTTTAGGATTTATTTCCACAACCTAAGAAAATGGAACAATAAACGAACTAAGTAGTATTTAGAAATAAGTTAGACAAGAACAGTATTGTTACTCAGAAATAAGGCTAGGTTAGTTGCTCAGGCTACAACAACAAGAGGCATCGAATATGAAGAAACTATCCCCTGTGCTAGACTTGAAATCTATAGTACATATTAGCCAATGCTTATGCCTTAGATTATACATTTATCCAAGGTAATAAAAGTGCAATTCCTGAACGTATTTATCATGAGGAGGTATAACATGGCGCAACCTCCGGTATTCATTGATTTTGAAAAAACGGATCATGGTTATAAATTAAATAAAGTCGCTTTATAAAGGACCTTAAACAACACCCAAAGCGTGTAATATAATTAAAAAGTTTTTCTTATTAAACATGAAAATAAAAATGGGAAAGGTAATAACACCTTTTTACTAAGAAGAAAGTTCAAAATCATCATTGTATCAAATATAAGTCGATGACATCATAATTGTACGTCTTATCAAGACATGTGTGATGAAATTTGCCCAAAATCATGCAATATGAATCGAGATGAGCATGAGGGTAACTAAACCTTTTTCTTTGGATAACAAATTAAACAAATGGAAGATGTATATTTCTTTAACCAATCAGAAGTATAATCAGAAATCCATAAGTACAATTTGTGTCTAGAAGAAATCTAAACACAATGAAAACCTCCATGTACCTCCGATATTTAAACTCACAAATATGAAGAATGTAGTCGGTAGATAGTACCAAGTATCGAGGCATGAGGAGTAAGTTTATAATAACTAGTGGCACGTAGGCCCGAAATCATGTATTAATGTCAGCCACTGCGTCCCTCTTCCAAGAGGCTCCCAAAACCCTCCTCACCTTGTAAGACTGTTAATCGTCGCTTCCTGATATATTAAAGGCACTACGCACTTAGTGATTAGGTATCCAAAGGGACCGTGCATAGAAACCGTAATAAAATGCCGACTCTAATCGATGCAGAGATATATGTAGATCGAAAGAGGCACTAGCGGTATTTGTCCTGTTCGAAGGATGATGTTTTGACATCTATTTGGATCACGGAAGAAACAAACCGCTCTTTCTATATCCACCACCGAAGCTGAATACGTAAGCGCCGAAAAGGCATGTCAATAAGCACTATGGATGAAACAAGCTTTCATCGACTACGACGCACGACTCGACGATGTTCCCATCATGTGCGATAACAAAGGCGCGATTGACCTTAGCAAAAACCCGGTGCAACATTCTCGTACCAAACACATCGAAATACGTCACCACTTTCTTCGTGATAATGTCCAGAAAGGACATATCTCAATCGAAAAACTGTCGTCCGCCGACAACATCGTTGATATTCTTACTAAACCCTTTAAACGTGAATCGTTTAACTATCTATGTCTTGGTTTAGGAATGATGGAACACATTCCATAAATCATATTAGTCCGCTTCTATTTTTTCTGTCTCAATTCTAGTCCGTGTTCCATTCCGTGTCGTGACAACTTAAATACTTCATACGAAGTACTTTAAGCATGTTTAATTCGCGAAATGAAAATTAAAACGTCACTCCGCTTCGCAAAATTTTCATCAAAATTATGTTCAAAATCATTGTCTGAGGGCGGCCCCATATAGGTGGCCCCCCAATATATTTGGGACCGCCAGGTAAATATAGGACCGCCATCAACATGACCCAAATATGAACACTTAGTCAAAAAATTTCTCAAAACACAAAAACAAACACCCCCTTACCTGTCGGTGCGACGAACACGATCCAAAACACACCAAAACTCAAATTCAACCATAAAAACCTTAATTGAAGATCAAATCAACACCAATAATCATTCCTAACATCTCAAAGATCATCAATCGTAAGTCATTTCACTTATTTTCTCTTAATTTAAGTCTAGGGTTCATTATGAACACAAAAAATTAAAATTAGGGATTTTTAATTTTTCTTTCAATCTTGTTCAATTAGAACTACTAGGATACAATGTACAACTAATATGCTTCCCGTAGACATAGGATTTGCACATATTAGTGAATTTGTTAAAAAAAATTGATTTCAAACCAAAATCCTAATTTTATTTTCAAATCACTCACGTAAGAAACACAATAAAATTGTTGTTATGCATTGTTAATCCAACCCAAAAACGTTTTCAAACACATGCATAATGATCTCATGAACAAATTTCGAGATAAATAATTCATATGTATTTTTCGACTTGTTTGGTTGAGCAAAATCAAACTAAGGAACGTTTGAGTTAACTCTTAGGATTTTACATTTAGGTCGAGTTAATCGTTGCTCCTAATTGTTGCAAATAGGGACACACTAGGCACGAACTTAAGATATTAATACAAGTAAAATACAATTAAAATGTGATCTTAGTTATCTTATTCTAGGTGACAATGCCTCGCAAATCTTCTGAAGATTACAAAAATACAAGACACTATATCCCTAAAATTTGTCACATGAATTCCATTCTCTAATAAAAGAAAAACTAAGAAACCTTGAAGAACGTTACATTCACGAGGGTCGGGTGGTTTTTGATAACTTTACGAATCTTAGATATGTTCAGTCTTTGTTTCATTTTGTCGATGTGGTTCCTTTAAACTTAATGGATCTTTGCAACCAATAAAGGATGATAGTCAAGATGTATAAATACAACTGACTATGTAGAAACAATGATTATGTAATCATCCATATGCACCGACGTTGGAAGGTCATCCATATGCAATGCGACTTGAGGACGATGAGTTCCATTTGGTGGAAGAATTGTCAAAGTATAACGTCCAACCACGTTATATACTTTCGACAATAAAGGCTCGTAATCCGGATAACGTGTCTAGCGTTAGAAATGTATATAATGCACAAACTAAGATCCGTGCAGTCATAAGAGGTGATAGAACTCAAATCCAACTTCTTCTGTCACATTTGACGCGTACAGGTTATGCATACTACGAGAGGGTAAATGACCAAACTAATGAGCTTGAGGAACTGTTTTTTGTTCATCCGACGTCGTATGCGGTATGGTGTACATTCCCACAAATCATGATAATGGACTCCACTTACAATACAACGTTGTTTAAATCCCTTTTTTTGAAATTGTCGGATTTACTTCAACAAATAAAACATTTTCAATGGGGTTTAGTTTTTTAGATAAAGAACAAGGACCTAATTTTCGTTGGGTATTGCAATGTGTGAAGAAGGTGATAGACGAAGTTCATTACCCGCGTGTAATCGTTACTGACAGAGATTTGGCCTTGATGGGGGCAT
Organism: Tanacetum coccineum; assembly: GCA_026074375.1. Classification (NCBI taxonomy): domain Eukaryota; kingdom Viridiplantae; phylum Streptophyta; class Magnoliopsida; order Asterales; family Asteraceae; genus Tanacetum; species Tanacetum coccineum. The sequence continues at coordinate 6,145 of BQNB010017042.1, read as the reverse complement.
GTGACGTTGAATTCCCGAATGCTAAGAAATTACTTTGTAGATGGCATATTTCAAATAATATGCTTAAGCATTGTAGACAAAGATTTAAAACGGTGAAGGAGTGGGATTCCGTTAAATATACATGGGAACATATGATTAAAGCTCCAACTGAAGCAGGATTCGAGCACTATTATGAAAAACTAAAAGAGTTATTGGTCGGACATCGAGGTACTATTTTAATCTTCACATACTTATTCACTTTTTTGTTAATATGTTTATTTTATTAATTCATTGTTATTTTTCCAGAGGTTTCTGAGTATCTGAATAACTGGTTAGAAAACTATAGACACATGTTTGTCTCTGTGCTGACCGATCAATATCTTAGTTATGGTGAGTCAACTACATGTAGAGTCGAAAGTCAACATGCGTTGTTGAAAAAATACTTGGGCACCGCACAATCCAACTTAGACACGTTGTTTGGTTCGATCGATAAAATTATAATTGGGCAAGAAACTGCTATAAAAGAATCTTTTAATAGAAGCATAAACGTGAGAAAACATAAATTTAATATACCACAATTTGAAGAGTTGTGGGGTCAAGTTTCACATTATGCTTTGGATTACATATTAGAAGAACTCGGACGACCGAACAGTGAGGAATGTGGTTGTCAGTTGCGGGCAAGTTATGGGTTACCATGTTCGCACGAACTGCTTTTCTACGATATTCAGGGTAATTATATTAAATTTATGACTATCACATTATTTTCCTTATAATTAACAGTAACTTACATGAGTAACTTTTAATGAATGCAGGTCAGTCAATTCCAATAGAGCGTGTTGATATTTTCTGGAGAACCCTATATGTTCCTTGGCCTGTTACGCCTGAAGATGATCTTAATTGTCAAAATGGTGTACAAAACTTCCAGAATGCATTGTCCAAAGTGACGACGTTTGTCAAAAAGAACTGGTTAACAAAGTTAAGAGGGATACACGAACCAGAATCTGTATCAATTCTTGAACCTGTTGTTCACAAAAATACTCGTGGACGTCCGAGCACAAAGGACAAAAAGAAACAAACAAACCAGTTTGTTACACAAAATGCAGATCCTCATCGCCAACAAACAAGCCAATTTGTTCCACCAGTTGCAGATCCAAGTCGTCGAAGTTATTCAAAACCTACAAAAGTCCCAGACTTGAACCAAGAACCCGCAAGACACAGTTCTTACGTGAGGCAGATGACACAAAGTAATAATTTAATCGATTATATTCCAGAGATTTTCCGACCACACATCCTCCGTATAAACAATGTCGAAGGTGATGGAAATTGTGGATTTCGTTCAGTTGCCGTCGGTATTGATCTCAGAGAAAATATGTGGCCTGCAATTAGACAAAATTTGTTGCAAGCGTTAGATAATTACGAGATGCTTTTCACGGAGATGTGGCTCAGTGATGGATTTCAACGTATTCGGCACACCGTGGATCATTTTGGACTTGGAATTGCGCCGCGGGATAAATGGATGTGTATGCCAGACACAGGGTTGGTTATTGCTTCACTCTATAACCAGCCAGTTATATTTATATCCCCGGAACAAAGTAATATGTGTTTTCCGCTTTGGCACGGCCCAGACCGACCACAACCAAAACGTCCCATTGTGATTGCACTTGTGGGGGGTATTCATTACATTAATTTGACGTTATTTGAAAATAGTCCAATCCCGCCAAATCACCCACAATGGAGGTGGTACGCAAGTGGGAACGCTCCCGAATGGGAAGACATATATTCAAATCGACATCGTGTATGCTGAATGTATTAATAATTAATAGACAATTTATTTTTTCGCTAACTATTTGATTCTGATAACGCACCCGAAAAAACGTATAATTTACAAAAGTTAAAAGAAAAAAAAATCAAATATAGACAATTTTTTTCGCTAACTATTTGATTCTGATAACGCATCCGAAAAAAAGTATAATTTACAAAAGTTAAAAGAAAAAAAATCAATTCAAAACTAAAATCAAAAAATCAAATACAGACAATTTATTTTTTCACTAACTATTTGATTCTGATAACGCACCCGAAAAAAAGTATAATTTACAAAAGTTAAAAGGAAAAAAATCAAATCAAAACTAAAATAAAAAAAATCAAATAAAAACTAAAATAAAAAAAATTAAAAGACAACAAAAATCCAAAAATACAAAACATTGCGGGCCAGGGGGGGTACCAATGGTATTAGGGGTGGGTACAAATACCAACCCCCTTATTTTTATTTTCGTGTGTAATGTTTTTGGACCATTCATCTTTATTTTCTGGTCCCCATTTCTTCAAAACCGGTCCAAAATGTGTGGGATTCCACCAAACTGTCAATTGCTCAAAATCTCAAATCGACCTATAGGCTACAGATAATGTAAATTAACCTATAGGCTATATAGATGATGCAGTGTTATATTATAAAAAAAGTGAGTTTGGGGAAGTATTATATATATATTACAAAAGGCAGACGGCCCGACCCAAAATAAGTGAAACCTGGGTTTGCATTTATGGTGTTCGTGACCCGACATTTTGAATGGAGGCGTTGTTTTGTGTGTGTTTTGGGGGGTGGTTTGGCGGGGACATGGTAATGGTGTGGGGTGACGTGTGGTGTGTTAACCGGTGGGGTGGGCATAATAAATTTTTTAAAATAAAAACTTTATTGTTTTTTTATGAATACATGCGCGCGAATGGGTGGAGTGTCATTTCGGTCGGTGTGGTGATGTAATATAACCTGTATGGTTGCCGTAAATCACGTCACGCGCTCGCTAATCGTCCCCTGTTCTTTTTTTTCTCTATAAAAATTGAATTCAAAATAAAACAGTTCCTTTTTTTTTTTCTCGAAAATTGGACCCTTCTCGCACGGTCGGAGCCATCAGTTGTTGTGGTATGAATATTTTTTTTTAACAGTTAGTTTTTTTTTTAACCATGTTTTTTCCTTTTTTTCCCCTTCAAAAAGTTTTTTTAAAAGTAAACTTTTTTTTCTCAAAAAAATTTTAAAATAAAATTTTCCTTTTTTTTTCTCGGAATACCCTCTCGCACTCTTTTAGTCATCGGTCTGTTTTTTTATGAATAAAACTTTAAGCTTCCTCAAACCTCGCTTTTAAATAATGTCTTATTAGTTTCCTCAAACCTCCGCTCCGCTAAGCAGTCCCGCGAACGGCGCTGGCGGTTGGCCAGTTTTTGGTCCAGCTTTTTTTTCCAAAAAATTTAGTAAAAATAAAATCTATTCCTTTTTCTCCCTCGGAAAAGACCTCTCGATTGCATTGAAATGGCCTTTTGCATTTACGTGCTGCATAAATGCACGGGTTGACGGGGTTGCATTTAATATGCCGGCTCAAACCGCTACCCGGTCCGATCGGGTTTTTGTTTTTTTAGAAAAAAATAAGTTGTTTTCTTTTTTTAAATACTCTCTCGCACATTGTATGGAAGAGACAAAGTATTCAGTCCCGAGGCGATGATGGTGAGGTGTTCAAATTGTGTTGGTATATTCTTAATTGGGTTTTTTTAACATGTGGCCCAGAGGCACATGTTAAGGTGAGGACACAGGCTGTGTATCACAGCCTGATTGGTCAGCAGTTATTGTTATTAATCATTATCAGGCTCCACAAATAACTGCTAGCCAATCAGGCTGTGACACACAACCTGATGTCCCCTCCTGCACATGTTAGAAAAACCCTTCTTAATTAATTAACGTCGCTATTATTTTTATTTTCGTGTGTAATGTTTTTGGACCATTCATCTTTATTTTCTGGTCCCCATTTCTTCAAAACCGGACAAATGTGGTGATCCACCAAACTGTCAATTGCTCAAAATCTCAAATCGACCTATAGGCTACAGATAATGTAAATTAACCTATAGGCTATATAGATGATGCACAGTGTTATATTATAAAAAAAGTGAGTTCGGGAAAGTATTTATAAATGAGGAGCGGGAAGAGAATTTATAAATTCTAACCGTTCTAACAGAAATCCAAAAAAAAGTTACAAAAACTATCCTACACTTTACAGCTATTAAATATAAGTCCCTGTATTTCAATATCCTCCCCTCAAGTTGGAGAATCTGAAATTCTCAACTTGTCAGCAAAAAATGACTGTTGAACTTGACTCAAAGCCTTTGTCATGATGTCTGCAAGTTGTAAATGTGTTGGAATGTAAGCTGTTTGCAAGAATCCATCTTGTATCTTGTCTCTTGTGAAGTGACAGTCAATTTCCAAATGCTTAGTTCTATCATGAAAGCAAGGATTAGCTGCTATTTGTTGTACAACCTTGTTATCACATAAAAGGGTAACTAGAAGCTTGACTTTAATCTGCAAATCATGTAATAGATAACTCAACCAAAGTAGTTCATAAGTTGTATGATGAGGTGTCATTTTATACATTTTTCGGGGTTATTTAAGCTTTTAAATCGGGCATTTATGTCCAAAATAGGTACTTAATCGTTCATTTTCAGGTATTTAGCATTTAGAAGGCATTTGAAGGAAATACACGTGACTTTGGCTCATTTGAAGAAGAAACGGACAAGACTACGGACCTACACCAAAATTTCTTGAAGATTATGCTTACAGAGCGTGGAGATGACGTCGCAAGCATAAAGCGACGCCGTCATGATTTACGAAGCGACGGCGTCAGTACATTGGTGACGCCGTCAGAACACGGACGACCTAAAGGAACTCCAGAAGATTCGGTGTCACGAGATTAAGAATACCATTTAACGTGCGCGTGAAGTACCAGAAGGTTTTGACACTAGTTGACCTACCTTATGGCAAAAAAGCTATTGGTACAAAGTGGGTGTATAGAAATAAGAAAGATGAAAGGGGTATAGTAGTCAGAAACAAAGCCAGGCTGGTAGCACAAGGATACAAACAAGAAGAAGGCATTGATTATGATGAGGTGTTTGCTCTTGTTGCCAGGATTGAAGCAATCAGATTATTTTTGGCTTATGCCTCATTCATTAATTTTGTTGTGTATCAGATGGATGTTAAAATTACCTTTCTCTATGGTACCATTGAAGAGGAGGTATATGTTAGCCAACCTTCAGGTTTTGTGGATCCAGAATTTCCAAACAAAGTTTACAAGGTGGAAACGTATGAATGAAAAACCTTGTTCAATAACAATTATCTTCATTATATTCCGCTGCATAATTGTTATCATTGTTATTGTTTTTCCTAGATACAAGTTCTAAACAAACTTGAGCTTAAAAAGATCTTCACAGCTTGGTATGAGACTCTTTCTACCTATCTGCTGGACAATGGATTCTACAAAGGACAAATTGACAAGACTTTGTTCATAAAGAGAGTCAAGGGTGATATTCTACTAGTACAAGTATATGTAGATGACATCATCTTTGGTTCCACTAAAAAGTCTTTATGTACAGATTTTGAGCAAATAATGCACAAAAGGTTCCAGATGAGTTCAATGGGAGAGCTCACTTTCTTCTTGGGTTTACAAGTCAAGCAGAAAGAGGATGGGATCTTCATTAGTCAGGACAAGCATGTTGGTGAAATCTTGAAGAAATTTGGTTTTTCTAGTATAAGGACAGCCAATACTCCTATGGAAACCAACAAGGCTTTAACAAAAGATGAAGATAGTTAGGATGTTGATGTCCATTTATACAAGTCGATGATTGGGTCATTGATGTATCTTACATCCTCTAGACCAGATATTATGTTGTCTGTTTGTGCATGCTTAAGATTTCAAGTTCAGCCAAAAGTTTCCCACTTGAATGCAGTAAAAAAGATCTTCAGATACCTAAAGGGTTGATCCAATTTAGGCCTTTGGTATCCTAAGGACTTTCCTTTTATATTGGAAGCTTTTTCAGACAGTGACTATGCAGGTGCCAGTTTGGACAGGAAATCCATAACAAGAGGTTGTTAATTTCTTGGTTCAAGGTTAATCTCTTGGCAATGTAAAAAGTAGACTATGGTGCCTAATTCAACTACTGATGCTGAATATATTGCTGCTTCTCACTGCTGTGGTTAAGTGCTTTGGATCCAAAATTAGATGCTAGATTATGGATACAATTTTATGCAGATAAAAATTCATGTTGACAATGAGAGTGCTATATGTGTTGTTAAGAATCCTGTCTACCATTCTAAAACAAAGCATATAGAGATTCAACATCATTTCATTAGAGACTC